>JAQQSQ010000912.1:0-13504 GCA_028627145.1 Eidolon dupreanum | reverse complement strand
CAGAAAGAGGCAGCCCTGGAAAGTTCCGGAGCAGGTGCCGCTGGCTCGGTCGGGGAAACCCTAGTTGGTGTGCTTGGAGGACAGACTCTTCACACCTCTCTGAAGCCAGCACGTGGTTTCCTTAGCCGCGAACACATGATGCTCAGATGCTTCGGGCGATCGATCGGGACTCCTTGTTCCGAGACATCGCCTACATTTCAGCATGTGACGGTGACATGCTTTGTTTTCTTCTGATTGAACTGAATTATCGATATGCTCGCAGACCAGGCCTCTCGATATTGCCTTGGTTTCAGAATCCATGAGAGAGCATTTGTTTCTTGTTTAGACAATCTACCATTTCCTCCGCTGCGGTTAGAGTACAACTTTTTATATCAAACACTGTTCGTTGTACGAGTTCCTTTTCTAGAAAGGCGATGCTACAAAGACCTTGTCCATGAAAGCCGCCCCAGGGCATGACATGCTGCTGTGGACCATAAAGATGTTCGTTCCATGCAGACAAATCGTAATGTCTTACATCGGCCTCATTTAAATCATTTTCAAAGTTCTCCAAATGCAGAAAAAAAAATCTTTTTCAGATGGAACGAGATTCAACTCAGCAACCTGAGCTGGCGCCAGTGTGCCAAGGCTCCTCTCGAAAGTTCTCTGTAAATTATTTATAACTTCTCTCAGCTCACTGTCCCAAGTTACAAGAAATGAATTGTCCTTGGGTGTCTGAGCACTGTGGTCTCTCTTTCTCAGCGGAGGAAGGCCGCTGGGCTGCGTGGGGGTGATAACTTTGCCGAGGAGTTTGTATAGATGCATGCTTCTGGCTCCCACAGCAACTCTGGGGCGTTGGAGCACAGCCAAACACATTTTTCTGCTCTGCGTTTTGTTACAGAGAAGTCCCCTTCTCAGAGGTCTGCTCTGATGGGTGCTATTTTTTTTTTTTTTTTATTTACATGTGGAATGAGACTCTACTCAAGTGGAGGCCCAGCGAGATGCATGTGGTGTTGGTGAAAACGCAGGTCTGGAGTCAATTCATTTTAAAATTGAATTGGATGCGTTTTTTATGGACTAGCCCGGGACGTGCTTTATTGACTCACTCATTTTCTAAAAGCGTTTGTTCTTATTTCTCTGGAGAGGGAAGCAAGGGCACCGTGCAGGACCCGAGGACTGTGCGTTTTGTGGCATTTCGTGTGCTTGAAAGGGACACGAGCATCGTCCAGCGCACACAATGGCCTTTCTTCTTCGCTGCCCCCCTGTTCCGGAATCGGATCAGAGGCACGCTGAGGTTGCCTTCTTCTTGTCTCTCTCGCTGAGGAGAGGGAAGAGGGACAGCACTTGCTAGCTGCCTCAGCCTGCGACGCGTTTCTTCAGCCGTCAAATGGGGGTGATCGTTCAGCCCCCCAGGGCTGCTGTAAGACTAATCGACAGATGTGAAGAGTTCGGCACAGAGTTGGCCTGGCACAGAATTAGCACCTAATACCTGCTAACCACTCATGGTCATTTGACCGAGCACACCTACACTGCTTCCTGGTGGCTATGGGTGTTTTCGACAGAAGCTGCATGAATCAGTGACTCCGAGCGCATCTCGACTCGGGCTGCTTCCTCTCCTTCCTTAACTGGCTCTGTAATTTGGGGTAACTTACTTAAACTCTGCAGATCTCAGTTTCTTCACCCATGAATGGAGATCATGATAGCTCCTGCTTCATGGGGTTGTTGGAACTTTATGTGACTTAGCATCTCTAGTGCTTTGTCCACGTGGGTCGGCTGTGGTGGCTCCGACGTTACTTCATCACGCCAAAGTCACTCGTCATTCCACTCATTCTGTAGCTCTTACTGAACCTCACACACGTAACTTAGAGTCACCTCACTCATTTTATGTCAGTTCCTGACCTCGATCTACACCTTTACATATTTACCTGGGATTTTACAAATCGGAACGAAGCTAAGATAGGAGGAAAATTTTCGCAGCTCCGTCAGGCATGAGTTGAGTACATCCACGATCAATTTCCTTACATGGTCATGCGCATGATTTTGAATCTGAGTGAGAACCAGCTTCTTTTGGTTTAGCTTCATGACTAAATTATGCCCTCGCACTGGACACGGCGATGTGCTTCTCTTCCTGTAAAGATGCCCAGGAGTGAAGAGGTGGGATCCACAGAAGAAAATCGGAGAGATAAGGGCCGATGCAAGGGTAGCGTTGGGCGGAATTGATCCATACTGGCCACCCGCTCAACACGATGTCTCAGCGATGCTCCTCGTGGTGGCCCTGATGACAGATACTGACACTCACGACTCTCAGAGCCACTGGCGCGCCCTTCTCACCGCTCTCTCAGCAGACACAGAGCAGGTGCCCACTGACATTTGTTTAATGGGCATCTCGTAATCCAACCAGAACTTGTTTCTAGGATGCGCTTCCGAAGGCATAGTGTGATTCAGGACCTATCCAATTCCCCATCACAATAAGCTCAGTGCCTCTTGCTTCCCTTTTCCCATTTTCTTTATTTAAAACTAGGCACATTGAAGCTTTGAATCTCTGACCAAGAAGACGAATGGATTGGATTCTACTCCCGGCTCTGCCGCCCTTGTCTTTCAGGCTGCACTTGACCTTTTCTCTCTTCCCTTCTTCCTCTAAGGAAGACGCCTGCTGTGCACAGACCCTGCGGGGGTGTGGGGAGGGTTTCGGGAGAGAATACAACTATCTCAGGCTATAATATGATGCTGCCAACTACTTTGAGGCCCGGGGATGAAAGATGCTGTGTGCACGAGCATTGTTATTACATTTTGTTAAAAATATGGATCAAAGGCTGGCTATACAGTAAGTGCTGAATGTTAATTATTGTTATAATATCATAACAAAGCAGATGCCAGAATGCTAGATCCCACGAGAAAACCTATTATAATAAGCCAGTGTGAAATGTTCATATTACAAAGATATTTGGCAAGAAGGCAGATTTGGTTTTGAAATCTCAATGAACAATTAGGCAGAATAAAAAAATAACTTTTAATGCTATGAAAAATATAAGTGTCTTGACAAGTCTTTAACATAAAAATAAGAAGCTGCCTTTCTCTCTGTGAAAAAAAAAGAGGCAACATTATTGCATTTTTTCCCCTGAACAGAAGCTATATTTGTGGCATCCTCGGGTAAAGAAAACAAAGCAATATTCATCTTCACAATGACCCCTAAAATAACTCTCTTTACAACAGAGATGAATTGGGGGAAAATTCTCTAAGTTTATAAGAGAGTGATGAGTAAATCTATTTCTTTTTAACTTCAACCGTCTCTCTTCCTCTAAATGCATTTTCTATTGGATAGCAGATGAGAATGCACTTCTGCAGACATTCGTAAATGCCACTCACTGGCTTCTCTTAGCTCAAGCTTTTCACAGGTTTTCAGATCTAGGATGCAGAGCACATCATGTACTATCAGCTGGGGAAAAGGTGAGGGGGGGGGGAAGGCATAGAAAGATAGATTTAGAAAGAGCCTTGTCCTAAGAAAACCAAGGTCAAGAGAAGAATCGTTTCTATGTCTTTGTGCTTTTTAAGAACGGAGTATGTGTGAACTCACCTACCGTACTCCATCCTTTTTTCAGAGTATTGTGAGAAATGAATAACCCACTGTCAGGGGAGAGTAAAAGCATATATTTGTGTGGATATATGTTTTCCCTTTGAGGAAAAAAGAGAGAAAAGAGGAGGACTGCACATCTCAAAACAAGCACAGTAGATTGCACACCTTCAGCTTGTGGTATAATAGCCAGATTTTAATTATAGTTTCCTTGGCTCCATCCCCATGTTTATCTGCCCTGACACACACCTGCTATTAATTTGTTTAACACTAACTTCATTTTTCCTTTTAATTTGTCTCCGATTACTCTAACTTTTAAAAATGCACGTGCTATTAGAAACAAACGAGACCGACATCTGTTGGTCAACCCTTCATGTGTTTTTCTGTGTGAAGGGGAGAAGGTGGGAAATCAAATGTAGTAGAAAGAACTTATTTGGGATTCGAGTTGAAATGTGAAACAATCTAGACATTGTTATTTAAGAAAATGTCAGGATGACTTGGAATAGGGTCGAGGAAAACCACGGCCCTTATGCCCGTGCCCTTCCAAGGGAACAAGTCTCTGAAACACGCCCGACGTGATGTGCCCACGGCCCGGAGCGTGAGCGGCAGCGGGACCGCGTGGGCTTGAGAAGCACAGATACCTCGTCTTTTTCAGGACATAGCTGCTTTCCCAGCCCCTGTGATAATGAGATTGCTTTGGCATCTACTTAAAAAATAAATCGAGGAATTGAATGGCAACCTGTTGTCAGGATTTTGGAGAGTGATGCAGGTGTGTGAGCGTAGCAAGGTGAGGCAGGTGAGCAGATGAGGAGAACCTCTCCTAACCTGGCATTTCTCTCCTATCCCAATGGGATCTCAGCCTCTCTCGAGTAGGTAACTCCCAGAAAGAGTGGCCCCGAGTTGCTGAATAGCAGAGACTAAAAGTCATTGAAATATATATATATATATATATATATTTGTCTCCACATTATAGTTCTCCCTTTGCCTTCTCATCTGCAATTGTTTTAAAACTTAGGGACTTCTTAAATGATGATTTTTGGGTTTTGATTCTTAAGGTATTCCATTCATTTTACAACCAATATAGTCTGTGAAAGAGCATCTACTGTTTTGCAGGCAGAAAAGATATAAAGTTAGATGAGACCCAGCCCCGCCCTTGATCTGCTTACAGCCTGATGGAAGATACCGCTACAGAAAATCAGTGCGTGCAGAAGGATTCCTGAGGCCATGGGACAAGGAAGAATGACATGGGTTAGTTCTACTTGGAAGGCTGGAGGCGGGACAGCTGTCAGGGAGGAACGACCTTTGATGCAGTTCTAAGCAGATGAGCAGGTGAGTTCATCAGATCAATCAAGCTTCATGCTGGTGTCATGGGCTGAACTGTGTCTCCCCTAAAATTTCTGTGTCAATTCCTAACCCCTGTGCTTCAAAACGTGGCCAAAGGTAGAGATAAAGAATTGCAGATGGTATCAAGTTCAAATGAAGTCACTAGGGTGGGACCTCGTGTCCTGATGAAAAACGGGAATTTGGACGTGGACAGGCACAGAGGGAAGAGGGTGTGAAGAGATGCAGGGAGACGGGCCATCAAGGAGAGAACAGTCCCACAGCCCTCTGGAGCCAACCCTGCTGACACCTTGATCTTGGACTTCCCGCCTCCAGAAGTGTGAGAAAAATAAATTTCTGTTGTGTAAGCCCCCCACTTTGCAGTCCTTTGTTAGGGCAGCTCCAGAAAACGAACCCAGCGAGGCTAGATAGACTGGGGTCCCCACGCATGAACGTGTGTCTGTCGCGCCTGGCATCTGACTAAGAGGCAGGTCTGGACTCGGGAGGTCTGGGAGGGGCTGAGACTAACGAAGGCCCAGGTGGCCTCTGCGCGGCAGGTCTGAGGCTGCACGCGGAGGGACGAGGACTCAGACGATGCTTCCCAAACCAAGCGTCGCCGTAGACGTCCTGAGCAGTGTCCTTCTAAAGCGTCCGGACGCAGCGCTCCGCCCAGACGGAGGAGATGCGGGCGCACCCCGAAGGCCAGCGCCCTGGGAGAAGGCTGGGGCTGGGGTCCCCTCCCCACGTTCTCGTCCTGAGCCCCGCAGGGGAGTCCGCGGTGCAGAGGTGAGGGCTCCAGCCGAGCCCGGGGCGGCGGGGTGCGCACGGCGTGCCCGCTTGCACGCGGACCCGACAGTGGCTGAGGCCCGCCTGTCGCAGGCTCCGAGCCTCGCGTGACGCGCGCGCCTGCGCGTCCGCCGTCGGGCACCGCGCGTGCGGATGACCGCGACGTTCACGCGGGGCTTTCGCCAGCGGGGGGTCTGCGCCCCCAGCCCCTGCGCTGCTCGGGGGTCCGCTGCGCATGACTCGGGGCCACCGACGCGTGTCGCCGAGGAGAAGAGACGGTGCAGAGCGGTGCCCTAGACGTGTCGCCTGGCCGGGTCCGTGGCCGAGCGGCCGGGGCAGCGGGCGCACCGCAGACAGAAACGACGAAGCCTGCGAACGAGGTGCATGGCGTTAGGGGGCCGCCCCAGTCGCGGGGCGGCGGAGGGGACGGCAGGGAAACGAAGCAGCTGTGTCCCCTGTGTCCCCAGAAGCACCCAGCGGGGGACCCAGCCCCGCGGGGAGGGCGCCGTGGGCCCCGTGGCCTGGCGTGTGGCCTGCAGCGTGGCCTGGGTGGCCGCAGGGTCAACGGCACTGGCGTCCCCCGAAACTGATAACCTGACCTCCGTGCGGCCCCGCTGACCCTGCTGGGCGTCTGTCCCACGAGGGTGACATCGGGGCCTCCGCTCTCGGTGCGCCGTGCGCCCTGCGGCCGTCACAGCAGCGGGGACACGGAGCCGCCTGCGCGCCCATCCGCGGGTGGCTGGTGGGAGCGGGGGCGACACCCGAAGGACCCGCAGCCAGGAGGGAGAAGGGAGCCCCGCCTTGTGCGACGACGTGGATGGACGTCGAAGGCATTACGCTGAGAGAGATACGTCCCGCGGAAAGACAGAAGCCACATGCTGTCACTGACAGGCGGCATCTGAAAAAAAAAAATCCAACTCTTAGAAACAAAGTGGTTTCCAGGGGCCAGGGTTGGGGACAGGGACAGCTTGGCCGAAGGCACACACAGCTGTAAGAGGAATGAAGTCTGAGAGGCTCAGGCGACACATGGTGACTCTAGTCGGTAACAGTGGACGGTGGAACTGAAATTCTCTGAGTGGAACTTAGCTGTGTCGCACACACAGAAACCAATCTGTGAGCTGGTGCGTGCGTTGATTAGATCGTGGGACTCCTTTCACAGTGTGCGTGTACATCAAGTCACCGCAGCGAACAACTTAAGTTCCTTGCAATTTCATTTTTCAATGATACCTCAGTAAAGCTGAACAAAAGGATTATCGACTGTGCCCCCACCCCCAACAGTGTCCAGCAGGTGACGGTGGATTAAGTTGAAAGATTTGTGAGACACACACTCTCTCTAAGATCCAAATCTTAGGGAAGCCCAGGGCCACAGGGGAGGCTCAGAGAAGGACAGGGGAGGAATGCGAAGCACCTGGCACCTAGTTGCACGTGTGAGACACCACCCAGCTCCCGGCCGGCTCGACACGAGGCGGGACTGTCCTGCGAGATGCCAGGAGCCCATGTTTTCCCCACCGCAAAAATGCACACACGTTACGGTACCAAGTTATTTCAACATCCGGCGACGTCTTTTTAAATGATCAACACAAAGGTAAAAACGAGACTTAACCGGCCTCGAGAATTTCATTTACAAAGCTAATGTCCGATGCTCGGTGAGTGCTCGCCGCATCCCAGAGACACGTGGGGTCACGTGTAGTCCTCATTTGTCGTAACCGTTTTCAGTTTGCTGATAAGGTTAGTAAAGGTGAAGTCACCAGGGGAAAGTCACACACAGGTAGCAGTCGTGGGAGCCGAATTGGAAACCAGCTCTACTGTGTCGGAAGCTCATGCTCTGACTGCCATGCCTGCTGCTTTCTGCAGACGCTTCGGCTGTCGGGGCAGGCGGTGCTGTTATTTGCTAAAAATTATGGAATCCAAATTGTGATCCATGTTTTCTCTCCAGCTCTGGTGCTCAGGCAAAGCCCGCCACCCCGCGCCCCCCTCACCCCGCCTCAGTCACCGGTGAGGGAGTCCCAGTGCGTGTGGATGAGGCTGCAGAAAGAAACCAAGGGGTACCAGCATGGTCCCCCAAAGTCGGCAGCTCTGGCTGAGCAAGTTGTGGAGAACCGCGTCCTGGAGGCGGATCGACGAGTCTCTCCAGCACCGGTTGCAATTTGACAGTTAGTGACGGTTCATCACAAGGACTGGGACCCTTGGGTTTTCCCAGGAGGGCTCCGCGTGGAGTGACGGGGTGGGGGTTGTTCCAAGTCTATGCACAAAACTTGGCCCTCGAGGCTTCTGTTGGCTTTTAGGATTTTTTTCAGTTAAACGTGCTGCGAGTGAAGGCCACGCGCGCAGTGTTTTCTGAGCACTGTTTACACACTCGGCATGGGAGTGTGCGTGACGCATGAGATTGCACGCAGAGCGGGAAGGGCCTTAGCGATTTTCTTCAGGAGACCGAGACGGAAGCTAGGGGATTTAGGGCTTCGGGCCAGATTCCTTAGGGACGACCCAGAGGAGCACTGGAAGAATCCGGTAGCAGTGGCCTTTACACGCATGTTTATGTATGTGAATGCATCGGATACTTTTTTATTGATATGTTTGTTTGCTTTCCTGATTTATTTCCCTGTCTTCCCCACTGGATTCTCAGACGCTCGGGGCGGGGACTGTCGTGGCCGGCTGTCAGCCTGTAGGGTGGTAGCTGTGCAGGGAGGAGGAGGGCTGGGCCCTGGGAGGACTGGGGACAAGGAGGCAGGCTCGTGGAGGCTCAGTTCGTTCTTCCAGCTCTGTTCAGGGCATGCGAGTGCATGGTGTTTCTGAACGTTGAAATTTATTTCACGTAGGGGTGCAAAATTTCATCTTTGGATGCATTTGTATTTGGATCTGAGTCTATTTCAATAACAGAGGAAATTCCACTACGGAATTCAGTTTTCTGAATGCGAGGAGCAATAATCCTTTTTCTTTAAAACTCCACAATGCAGAAAACTGTCACAGAGTAGTTTTCAGGGTGTTTGTTTATGAAGTAAAACTGTAAGATAAGTGTTTCCTCTGGTCATGATAAATTCGCAGTGGATAAAAGTGGGGACCAGCTTGAGGGTGGATCCAGGAGTATTTATTCTTTCTGGTTAAGACCCCATGAGAAGGCGCAAGGCCTTTATGTCTGCGCCTTTATGTCAGTCAAGTGTCTGTCCAAAGGACAAATGTCCTGAGCAGGGGTCAGAGTCGCCGCTTAGCGGGGCACCGCCTTCCTCGACCCGGACTTCTGTTTAGTCAGAGGCAGGAACATTTGACATCACCTCCCAGCCGGCTCGGCCAGTGCCCAGCCCTGCTCCTGGCCAGGCGGACGGGTGGCTGGCGGTGACGTGCCCCCTGGCACACCAGTCTCGACCTCTAGGAGAGTCACGCTGCTGTGTCCTCTGTGACACAGCCCGCTGCAGGCTGAGACCTGAACTTTGTGAGGGCAGATCATCGCCCAAAGCCAGGCCAAATTCTACCCGTGGACAAGCTGCAGGCCACGCCGATTAGGACAGTCAGCTTGAATGTGATTAACTGCCGTTGACAATATTCACTCAGAACCGTGGTACCGTGCCAGGACCTGGCAGGCCAGCGAGATCCCGAATTCGCTGTTTCTCTCAAAAACATCCCCAAAAAGCTGGTGGTGAATCTGTGAGCTCTCAGACACTCACTCACGGCTTCAAAACAGGGAAGAAATTTTAGCTTCTCATTTCTAGGACAGATACACTGTTAACTGAAGAGTTTCTTTTGCTTAGAGAAAATCCTGAGGCTAAATGTAGAAATTTGGAGGAGAGAAAAATAATGATTGGATCAGATCTGTTTTTATACCTAGAGAAAATGTACCGCAAAATTCCTAGCAACTGAAACTAACTTTTCTGAAGCCAGGAACTTCCAAACTAAACATACCCACTAATGCAGTCTTCTGCTGAGTAATCCTTTGCAAACTGATTTGAGTGTCGGCATCCAGTACAATCTCATCTTTGCCATGCAAATAAGCAAGATCGTGAAAAGACGTTTATCGGAGAATCAGGTATTAGCTGGGTAAAGGCTTTTTTTTTTTTGGCAGTCTTAGGAGATCTGTAGAATCCCGATAGATGCTGAACGAGCGTTGGAACGTGAGTGTGGAGTGACAGCCCTTGCTTCCATTCTACGCCGGGGACGTAGACGGATTCACAAACGAATTACGCGTTCCGGAAGGTCAGCAAGCCTTTAGCATCTGCGCTGAGTTCCGAACGGAAGGTGGGCCGGTCGCAGGAAGGCGGCCGGAGGCCGCTCCCTCCCGGCCAGGTGTGGGCAGAGACGGAGCAGCGCGTGTGCCGGGGGCGTTATGGGGTGGGCTCGGGGAGACGGGCCCAGCTTGCATGTTGCCGATGCAGGGTGTTTGAGGCCGGGGGAGGGGGCCCTAATGCGGCAGGGAAGGCCTGAGACCCTCTGTCTAAGCCGCTTATCCCCTCCTCCCTCCTCACCCCTGCCGGCTCACCTGGCCTGGGGCGGGGCCGCAGCTGGGGCTAAGCTCCGCCTCCGGCCCCTCACAGCAGCTTCTGTCCTCAGAGGCAAGAGCAGCACACGCCAGCCCTCGGGGGTTACAGTCCGAGGGCCAGTCACCCTCAAGCTAATGCAACGCCGTGGCTGGTCTGGCCCTCGTTTCTCAAGTGGCTGCAGCCAGGGACGGGTGGTCCTTAAACATGGAGCACCTGGCATGGCATGGGCACGGCCGGTCCCCGTCTGATGTATTTGGGAACAGAGAAACGCAAAGACCCACACCCCAGTGGCCCTGAAGTCACTTGCCTCCTTGAAGGGCTCAGGCTGGTGGGGCTGGCCCCAACTGGACCCCTGGCATTGCACAGGTTAAGTGAGCTCACAACCCGAGGCCGGGGCGGTGTGGGTGGAAGTCCACTGAGGTTGGAAGTATGATCCCAAATGAGGCTGTTTTGGAGCAAATGTTGGCAGCTGGAGTTGGTACCTATGGGATCTGAGAGCCCGGGAGATGCAGGATCGAGGCTGGGTGGTCTGGGGTAATATCTGATGCAAAGTGAGGGGTGGGGGATGCCTGAGTCAGGAGACAAGCCACATCTGTGTTCCTGCGGCCTGCCGTGTAGACAGTTTAGCCTGGTCTACCTCGAGGACTCGCACGAGGGAACGTTCTGTTCTGTCTGCGTTCACAGCCCCCGTCTGGCCGTCTCGCTGACAAAGGTCCCGCCTCCTCCCCTGGACGTGGATGATGGCCTTCCCAGCGTACGCCTCCTCCGGTCCCCAGTGTGAGTGTCTGCGAGGCAAGGTCGGCTCGTTACTTCAGCTACACTATTCACACCCACTCATAAAACTACACATGGAAACGACAAAAAAGTTTGTTTGCCATTTTTGAAAATTTGGCCCTTAAAGGGCATTAGCAAGAACATGGTGCCATTAGCACAGATTGTTTTCAAAACACTTAAAGAGATCCAAATTCTGCTGAATTTGGGGGCCAAGTAGCTTGCAAATTGCATCTCGGATCCTGGGAACCCCATGCCGCTCGCCGTATGCGCCTTTGAGAAACGCCCCGTCGCACGCGAGGGGCGACCTGGCCGGGCCACCTTTCCGTGTCACAGCAGACACCTGTGACACTCAGAGGGACGCGCCACAGACACCGCCCGCAGGAGCTGGCCGGGCTGGGTAAGTGGGCTCGTTCTGGGCGCGAATGCCTGGCGCTGCCTCCTGCGGACGGACCCAGGAGCAGAGCTCAGCGTCCTCGCCGTGTCGTCCACCCTTCAGCAGTTTCCCGCTGCCCCTAGGGGGACATCCGACCTCCACTCCATGCTGCCACTCCAGCTACACCTGGGTGCGCCCCCACATCCCCGGCCGCCCGTGTCCTCGTCTGGAATGTCCTTGCAAAGCGCAGCGGGTGAGCCTCAGCTCCCAGGGCCTCATCCCTGTGACCACCCTTGCCCCAAGCCGGCCACTCGGATCCCTCTCCTGGAAACCGCAGAAGCCGGCTGGGTCTACCCCGCAGGGGCCTGCAGCAGAGGCGTCCGACGGCCGCGGCCTGTGGGCAGCTGCCCCGGCCGCCGCCCGCCTGTGGCTCGCGTTCCCGTCTTCCTTCTGCTCTGGGACCTGTTTTTGTGAAGTTCCCCTTTTTACCTAATAATGACGTGCTTTTCCTGAGCGCTGATTATGTACTTTGCTGAGCACTTTTCATGCAATATTTCGTTTCAAGAACTCCTATGTCCATATTGCAGACGAGGAAACTGAGTCTCGGAAAAGTTACAAACACGGTCCGTGTTTTCATGCCTGTGCCACACACCCTCAATCTCAGTCATGTCAGGTTCTGTAGCTTGTGAGCCAAAGACCCTTCAAAAACCATCCTCCCTTAGGTCTCGTCCAGGGCGGCGTCAGGACTAGGTCCCTGTCGCCTCTGAGATGGCCTTCTTCACTGGGTGCTGCAGAGTTGGACGGCCGCCTCTTCTGGGCCCCCGTAGGACGTGGTTCACTGGTTCACTGGTCTCTGCAAGTCGAGGACCTCCCCAGAGCCAGAGCCCTCGGCTATTTATGTCAGTTGCCTTGAGTTCAGTGAGTATTGTTGATTGGATGTGTGACCCTTTCTTACCTGGCGTGGATGAACAAGAGAGAAAGAGAAAAAGAGAAAAAGCGAGGGACCCCAGGGTGTCTGTCCTTGGCAGCGACCTCAGCACCGGGCACGATGGATGTTATTTCTGATTCCGTGCAGTAATTCCCTTCTTTACGCCCAGATCTTCGGTCAAAGTCTGCTCCGCTTGACCGCACGGAGCTAGGCGTATTCTGGAATGTGCAGACCTGGGTCTGAGTTTGCCTTCGACAGAGTGTGGGAGACGGAAGCTGAGGCTGAGGTGCTGTTGCTTCCGGGGCAGCTGTAACGAAGCACCCCCGAACTGGGTGGCTCGAAACACAGGGAGCTATTCCTTCGTGCTTCTGGAGGCCAGCGTCTGCATTCGAGGTGGAGCCACGCTCCCCCTGAGACCGGAAGGGGGGCTTCTCGCCTCTCCCTGGCTTCTGCGGTGACCATTAATCCTTGGCCTTCAATGGCTTGCGCTCCGATCTCTCTCTGCCTCTGTCGTCAGATGACGTTTTCCCTGTGTGTCTCTGTCCAAATTTCCTTCTTCTTATAGGACATCTGTCAGATTAGGGCTGTCTCTAATGACCTCAATTTTACTTGAATCACCTGCAGAAACCCTATTTCTAAATAAGGTCACATTCAGAGGTGCTGGGGTTAAGAATTAAACATATATATATATATATTTTGGTGAGGCGGGGGGACACAATTCAGCCCGTAAGAGAAGCTCTGAAGTGAGATGTATCCCTTTCTCTGTCTCAGCCTCTCTCAGAATCTTTTGAAATATTTTGGAGGAAGACAGACTATTGGAAGAAATATCAGCAGCTGGTCAGACTGAAGTTTGGGTATTTTATCAGACTATTGCTAGACAGGTGACCTCAGATGAACCTGGGTTACGTATGTGTCATGAGCGGTTAGAGCTTAGCACACTGTTTGTGAAGCGAATTACCTAACGTCACTCGTACTTGTAGCCAACTCTGTGTCACCATCATGGGATCCAAGTCCAGCCCGGCCAGGGCCAAGCTGAGTTCTTTATGCAGAGAGACACTTAATAAATGCTTCCAGTCTTCAGACAATTAAATGACATCTGTGGGGCTCTTGGGTTCTCAGACAAAAAGATTGCTGGGCAGAGTCAGAGCCTCATGATTTCACGAAAGACTGGAAGGCTGAGAAGAGACCAACTCCACAGTCCCCTTGGCTGGAGGTCACAGTGCTTTGGACCCTGGTCCCATCCTGGTGTCTGCTTGATCATAAACACCTGGTCCTGGAGCCATCCCGGTTTATTAGAGACGGGAATG
>JAQQSQ010000911.1:0-13508 GCA_028627145.1 Eidolon dupreanum | reverse complement strand
AGTTGAAGGACAGATAAAGAGCTTCCCAGACAAAAATAAGCTAAAGGAATTTATCACCAACCAGCCAGTATTACAGGAAATGTTGGAAGGACTCCTTTAAAAAGAAAAAAATACAAAAGACTCAGATTAAGAGGCACACAGAGACTGAAAGGAAGGGGATGGAAAAAGGTATTGCTTTGATGGACCTAGATGGTATTTAAGTCAGACAGAAAAAGATAAACACTGTATGATTTTATTTATATGGGGAATCTAAGGAATAAAAACAAACTAATCAAAAACAGACTAACAAATACAGTGAACAATTTGGCAACGGGGGGGGGGGGTTGGGGTGCTGGGAGAATGGGGTGAAGGGTTAAAGTAGTACAAATGAGGAGCTGATGAATGGTCATGTGGATGAGCAGCACGACATAAGGAATACAGTTAGCATTAATACGTTGGTTAGGTGGAGGGTCAGGGGAGAGAGGGAGCAATTGGGGGGACCACTTTATGAACTATATAGATGTCTAACCAATGTACTGTATTCTTGAAAGTAATTAAAATAAATTTTTTAAAAAAGTAAAAGGAAAGAAATTATAAAAAAACAAAATAATGAAATTGAAAACATACATATTATAATGTCGTTCGATCAAGCCTAAAGTTCTTTGAGAAAAACAAAACTGATCAAATCCTGACTGGATTTTTTTTTAAAAAAGGAACACATAAATATAGAAGTGAAAAAAATAGGTAACATTACAGATGTACCAAGCATTAAAATTATAAGAGCACATTATTAACAACTTTGACTATACAATTTAAACCTTAGATGGTATGAATAAATTTCTAAAAATATTTTACTTACAATAACAAAATGGAACACTTGGATGCTCTATGACCTTTAAGAGAACTGAAACAACAGCTTTAAAAATTCCCACAAAGTAAACTCCAGACCTTAATGGTTTTTCCTGGTACAGCTCCCTTTATGAAACAAGTTATTCTACTCTTATGCAAAATACTCCAGTTTAGAAAAAAGAGGGAACAACACCCCAACCCATTTTTTAAAGCTGGTAAAAACCTGAAACAGAAAAGGAAGATTACAAGCCAATTTCAGTCATAGATCTAAATCACCAAACATTAGCAAATGGAAGGCAAAATGATACAATTAATAAGCATCCTTTCCAAGTATTTACTGATGCTAATTTAATAAAAAATTAGAAAATTCCATTGATATAATTCACCATACTATCAAACAAGTAAGAGCATATTATTGACTCTTTTTTTCCATGCACAAACAGTAAAGGCACCTATCACAGCCCAGACATCATTTAAGATGTTTGAAATAGGTCAACAGATATCAAAGTAGATACTAGAAAAAAATCACTTGTAAAAAGCTTACAGCTTTTCATGAGAAAAGAGAAAAACTCTTAAACTAGGAAAAAAAGAGAGCTTCCTTGACCTAATAAACACAATCTTAAAAAAAAAAAAAAAAAAAAGGCTCCCAACAAGCATTAAAATTCATTTCCCTTAAGATTAAAAAGAAAACAGGACTGCCTTCTATCTGAACTCCATTCAGTACTACTGGAAATCCCCATCAGCTCAGCATAAAGTAAATAATTTAAAAATGTGTAATAAGCAAAAACTATAAATATTTACTTATTCATTCTATACAGATAAAATTGTCGGTGAAGAACATCCAAAACACTACACAAAAATTATGAGAAATATAATTTAGCAAGCTTGCAGAACCCAAATTCAATATACAAAGCAATTCGGAAAGAATGTAATTTCAAAGCGACAACAACAAAAAGTTCCCAGGAATAAATCTAATAACAAAAAAAACCCTTTAAATTCCTTTTGTTGATACCCATAAAACTTTATTAAATATATACATAATTTGTTTAAAAGATTCAATGGCTTAATAATGCCAATATTCTCAAACTTATTATTGAACACAACCTGAAAACAAAACCCCAGTATACAAAACTTTGTAAACTAACTGTAAAATTTAAGCCACAAGGTACCTGAACAAAGAATGTAGGTATACGAACTTCATCTACAAGATATTTAGAAATCATTAAACTATGTAGTTGTATCAATATGGAAAAAAAAAAAGATGCACCTGAAAATACTTGAGTGTGAGTCCATTCACAAATTATTACCAAAATTAGGAAATACATTTTGGGGAAAACATATAAGCAGTAAAATGCATAAAGAAAATCTTGGGAGAAGAGGAGGATGCACTTAAGGACCACACAGGTTTCTAAGGTTTCATAATCTTCTCTTGGCCTGGTTTGTGGATTTGCTCTATTACTGTTTTGTTTTGTTTTGTTTTGTTTTGTGTTAAGTGTGTCTTTTCCTACCTTTTTTTGCATATGGTCCTATAGGAAAAGGCTAAACAGAAAGCACCAAACGGGATGGTAAAAATCAATGCAAAATATTAGTAATCACAATAACTATTAATGAACAAATTCTGATGTTAAATAACAATGTTGAAGTGAATTTTTAATCTAGTTATAGACTATTTACACGAGAGTCAACTACAAGTTAATAAAATAAAAACAGATAAGTGCACCGAAAAGTTTTATGTACAAAAGGCAGTCAAGAAAAATACTACCAAAAAGAAAATCAGTGTCCCTGTATTAACAGACAAAACTGACCACAAAAGGAAACTGACCAGAAAAGCAAAAAGAAAGTTTATGCTCGAGGTCTCCAATTCCTGAGCCCTCAACGCGCCCAACTCATTTGGGCCAGGCTTTTCCGTCTCCACCCCCAGCTGTCAGTTTTT
This sequence comes from Eidolon dupreanum, assembly GCA_028627145.1. Lineage (NCBI taxonomy): Eukaryota > Metazoa > Chordata > Mammalia > Chiroptera > Pteropodidae > Eidolon > Eidolon dupreanum. The sequence continues at coordinate 10,747 of JAQQSQ010000911.1, read as the reverse complement.
TTGACCAGATTACCAGCGCCCGCCCCTTGCCGCTAAATATAGTGGTCCTAAATCTCGGTCCGCCCGTCATCAGCGTTTCATATCGCTGATCACAGGGCCTAAAACAAACGCCTCGCCCTAGAGGTCTGGCTTCCCAGTCCCAGGTCCCCACTCCCTCACCCCCAATTTTCCCCGACTCGTCGACCTATCGGGTCCTCAGGAAGGCTAAGGGTAAAGGGTTAATTGAGGAAAGCGGAGCTTACCCGACTAACGGTGAAATCGGTAGGAGCGGAGGTCACAAAAACTGCACTGAAAAGACGAGATCATACTGAGGCCCAGCATGCCCCAGGGAGGGAGAGGGACCCCAACATCTTAGAGGAAACCGCAGCAGAGTACTCCACAACCCCCGTAAGTAGAGTAGTGATCGCATTCCCCAGAGTAATGGCTTCCGCCTCACTTCCGCCTTCTAAATCTCGTGGGACTTCGTTAAAAGCTCTCACCCGGAAACATAGAGCGTAAAGGATTCTGGGATATGTAGTTCTCCAGCTTAGATGGACGAGGTGGAGGTACCCAGGTGGATTCTGACAATCATTTTCCCGACTTCTGATTGTTTGAGTGCCTTGGGACTCAGTTCTCAGACTCAGGCTTCTTTTCATCTTATAATTATTTTCTCTGTAGTAGCAGTGAATCTCAAAGCTTTAAGTGCTGTTTATACTGTGGACAAAAAAGGGGACACGGACTAAATTTGACAAAGTCAGTGGAGGCCAGCATGGTGGGCCTATAAACTCAGAGACTGAAATTACCCGCATAGAATAATTTGAACATAAAAATTCCTAAAAGTGGGTCGTGGTGAGTAGTCACACCCTAGGCCTATGGCTTCTTTGACAAAGGTCAATCTTTACCTTAAGTGAGCCTATTGTCTTTGTGCATCTAAGATAACATACCCTTGGAATGTAAGAGTCATCCCCTTCTTTCTGGACCCCTCAGGACACAGCCCACTGCACCAGAGTGCAAGACCACAGAACAGCTCATGATTATCTTATTTCCTACATACCATCTCTGTGTGCTATAAATGTTAATTATTAACTATCCTGTACCCACCAATGTAAAAGAAGTATGTTTCTCCATTCGACTTTTTATCTAATCCCAGAGATTTCCCCACTTTGCTTTCTCCTGCCACCTTAATCTACCACCATTGGATTTAATGTTGTTGCTGGAAGCGCCACCGTTGGAGGAATTTGGACTTTGAGACAACTTCGTTAGAAGAAGAAAAGCTTATTAGGCCGGCAAAGCCTGTGAGGCAAAAGGCACAAGCTCGTTTGGGTTAGCTTTCTTACAGCTTATATACCCTTGCAGTGTTCCATGCAAGAGGCACGTGATTCCTTTGAGGGTCTACATGCACCTCCTGACTCAGGATGGAAGGGGGAGTTTCAGGCGGGGGCTGCAAAGGAGAAGGAATTTCTGTACCATCAATCTTATCTATTTACAGATCATTTCTCCCTTAGGTGTGACAAGTTTCCAGAATGCTATTTAAAGGTCCATAGGATGTGGTTAATCTACAACCAACTGAGTTGGTCATTTCTGCAAGCCCTTTCCTTTGCAGTTTTCAGGTGCCTCCTTTCTTAATGTAACCCTCATATCCCCTCTTTTGATTCTAATATGTAAAATATGCTGCAAAGCTGCCATTCTCCAAAGCATTTTCTCAGTCCATTGAGATTTTGCTTCCTGGCCATTGTCATTAGTTCGGCTTAAATTAACTCATTAAAATTCTCTACAAGTTTGAGCATTTCTTATGTCGACAATACACTCAAGATTCAAATGTCCATCCACAGCCCCATACCTCTACACTGAATTCCAGATGGAATTCTCTCTTCACTTGAGTATTTTATAGCAGGGGTTCCCAATCTCTGGGCCTTGGACTGGCACCAGTCTGTGGCTTGTTAGGAATGGGGCCACACAGCAGGAGGTGAGTGGTGGGCAAGCAAGAGAAGCTTCATCTGTATTTGCAGCTGCTCCCCAGCACTAGCATCATCACCTCAGCTCCACTTCAGATAATCAGGCATTAGACTCTTTTAGGAGCCCAAACCCTACTGTGAACTGCACATGCGAGGGAACTAGGTTGTGAGTTTTTTATGAAAATCTGATGTCTGATGATCTGAGGTGGAGCTGAGGTGGTGATGCTAGCAGTGGGGAGCATGTACAAATACCAATTTGTTGTAGCTGCCAGCCTCGGAAAGACACACGGATCACCAGAACCCAGTGAGTTATAGGAATCACACTCTTTATTCAGCCAGCTGAGTCTGCTAGGGGTACGCAGACCCCAAACTAAGCAGCCCCAAAATGTAGAGGTACAGGGTTTTTAAGCCCAAAACTCCATTTTTCATTCTGTCTGAACACAAAGGTCTATTTTTCTTCTTTTCACTACCTGTCAACTCACAGGTCAGGTGCGTAAGTGGGGTTACAGAAGCAGAAAGCTTGTTTAGAATGTTATGTTCCTATAGTCAAAGGCTTATGTTCCCATAGCGATAGTCAAACAGTAATTTCCAGTAAGAGTCAGTTTTTCAGCCACCACATTCCACACTGGCCTTAGCAGACAATCAAATCTGATTCTTTATGCAGAATTCGCTCATAGCCTCTATTCTGTAATACTAAAAGTCTAATAGAATCAACTCTTTTCCTTATATATGCAAACAAGAAATTAAGGAAACATGGGCCAAAAGTTAACAAGAGGAGGAGGATGATTAAAGGTCCAGCTACAGCAGATAAAAGGGTTGTTAGCCATGGTGACCAATTGAACATCCTATGAAACCAGTTATTTGATTCTAGTCTCTGTTTTTCCCTGGCATCTAAATTTTTCTGTACTAGTCGTAAACTTTTTCTAATTACTCCAGAGTTATTGGCATAGAAGCAACAGGTTTTACCTAGAGCCATATATCTATCTTGTTCTAAAAATAATAAATCTAAACCTCTTCTATTCTGAAGGACTACTTCTGCTAGTGAATCAACTTGAAGTTCTAGCCTGCTGAGGTCAGTTAAGTTTAGGGGAGTTCCTACCCCAACATAGTAAGGGGGTTTGGGGTTTAGGCACAACCAGCAATCTTGTCCTATGTCCTATGTCTTATTTAAGACCTTGTGTATTGTCGTTAGCAAAGTTATTATTGCTCCTTCTGGTTCTGGTTGTGGCTGATTGAATGCCCCAGCTAAAGAGGAAAAAAAGGAAGAAACAGAGGGTTATACTTATTTATGCTTGAGTCTTAGTCTTAAGAGCCCGTCTTTCTGAGCTGTCCACTCTCATGCTGCCTTCACGTGGGAGTGATGAATCCATGATGGGATGCCGTCTACTTTAACTGCAGTGGGCATCGTCAAGTAGACAGTGAAGAGTCCTTTCCATTTGGGTTCTAGTCCCTTGGAAGTGAACTTCTGGATCCACACACAGTCCCCAGGCTAAAACTGATGGGGAAGTCTGTCCCCCGGAGCTGAGTGAACAGCACGAACCCAGGACCAAATCTCCTTCTGTACACTTTGAAGAGCCTGTAAAGACTTAGGTAAGACAAGGTTACACAGTTCTGCCTTTTTTTTCATCTTCTATCCTAGGTACTAAAGGTGGGAGTTTTCCAAAGAAAATTTTAAATGGGGTGAATCCATTAATATATGGAGTACACCTGGCTCGGAGAAGAGCAAAGGGGAGTTCTACCCAGGTCCCACCAATTTCTAATCCTAACTTGATTAATGTCTCTTTTAGGGTCTGATTCATTCACTCTATTTGGCCTGAACTCTGGGACCAGTAGGTGCAGTGGAGTTTCCATCACAAATTTAGGTAGCTAGCCAATTGCTGTGATATCTTTGCTACGAAGGCTGGCCCATTATCCAACCCTAAAGTTCCAGGGATACCAAATCGAGGGAGGATTTCTTGTAGTTTCTTAGTAACTACTAAGGCAGTCTCCTTCCTGGTAGGGAAGGCCTCTACCCATCCAGAAAAGGTGTTTATAAAAACAAGTAAATATTTGTAGCCCCCCTACAGTTGGGGTTACCTCAGTGAAATTGACTTCCCAGTGGTCCTCCAGATAAGTTCTTCTTTCCCTATGCCTAGGTTCTTCTATCTTCCCCTTCTTTGGATTAACTTGGGCACAAGCTGGGCATCATGGGGCAATCTCCTCTGCAGTTCTTCTCCCTTCTGGAGCATCTTAGTTCACCCTAGGTGTGTGGTCTGGTGTAGTTGGTGGAGGAGAGTCCTTCCAAGGGCCCGTGAGAGCCCGATTTTTTCATCTGGAGTCGTCCACCACTCCTGTTGGTTCCTAGTGGCCCCCTTATCTTGAAAATATATGTTTTCTTCTGCCGTATAGGTCAGAGATAGAGGCAGTTCTGGGTAAGGGCAATAGTCAGTAGATGTGGTGGGGGCCCCACTGGCCTTGTGGCTGCTCTTCTTGCCTCTGCATTGGCTGGTTGGTTTTCCTCAGCCTCAGGACTCTTAATGTCCTTCCCAGCTGAAGTCAGAAGCCCTCTTTCCTTGTTGATGGCTCTGTGTACATGTAGAGTAGCAAAGGCGTATCAGCTGTCAATGTATATTGTGACTGCTTTATCCTTTCCCCATCTTAGTGCCTCAGTGAGGGTGATGAGTTCTGTTTTTTGAGCAGAAGTCCTATGGGGAAGAGCTTGTGACCAGATGGTGCCAGTTAGAGTTATGACCACTGCCCCAGCATACCTCTTTCCTTCTTACACGAAGTTGCTCCCGTCTGTGAACAGAACTTCATTGGCCTCAGGCAGAGGCGGGTCTTTGAGGTCTGGCCACGAGGAACACACAGCGTCAGTGAAATCTGTGCAGTCATGAACAGGGGTCTCAGGATCTGGGTCTGGCAACAGATTGGCTGGGTTGATGACAGTAGCTTTTAGTCATGCGTTTGGGGTTATCCAGGACTTTCCTGTTGTTGAACACCTTCTGGGCTATCTCAACAAGTTGGGACAGGTTTATCACTGCAAAACCTTCTAATTTTTTTGTAATTTACGCAGGATATCAGGGGCTGCCTGAGTAGCAAAAGCTATATTAATTGCCTGCTGGTTCTCAGGGGCCTCAGGATCAATGGAGGTGTATACCCAGTATGCCTCATTCAAGAAACGATACAGGGGATTCCTGAGGTTCCTCCCTGTGTAACTTCAGTTACCTTAGAAAGATTAGTTGGCTGATGAGCAGTCATCTTAATTTCTCCAATTAGAATCTGGTGATACTGATCTAATGCTGTTCTCTCTGTCTGAGAATTGTGTCCCCAGTCTGGGCAGGTGAAGGGAAATTCTTTTTCAATCTGTTCCTCTGATTCCTCAATTTTTCTTCCTCCTGAAACTATCTTTTGTGTTTTAGTCCAAATGTGTCCGTGTTCTTCTGAGGTCAAGGGGGTAATTAAAAGCTGTTGGCAGTGAGTCTGAAAGACACTTTCTAAGAGTCCCATTAATGCCTGGGGTGTCTCAGAGAAAGGCAGATTTTGTGCCTTCCAGTTGTACAGGTCACTAGTAGAGAAAGGCACGTAAAACCATAAAGGGCGTGTCAGTGTGCTGCCCTTGGGGTGGTGCTTTTCTCAAGGGGAGAATGGCTGGGGTGGTGGTATCAGCTGGTGCCCTGTCCGGAGCAGGAGCAGGGGGCCCATAGGGGTTACCTGCCCGCGTCCAAAGAGGTGAGGCGGTGCTGTTGGGCCTCTGTTGTCCTGGATTATAGGATGGGGGAAGGTCACTGTCTTCTGGTGGAGACTGGAGGACTGAGGGACTGGTCTGTTTTGGAGATTCAGTTGCTGCATGTTTCGGGGTGCCCCCAACTAAAACTCACACCCCTAGAGAAAGGGCACACTGGCAGAGCCAAGGAGGGGGTTTCTGAACAAGGTTTAACCATTGATCAATGTAGGGAAACTGATCAGGATGTCTCGGGTCTTCTGTGACAATCTTCCAAACATTCCTCACCAAACCCCTGTCAAAAGAGCCCTCCAGAGGCCAGTTTACATCAGAAGACAGCCACTCAACTTCATACAATGTTCTTAGTCTACCTAGAGAAAACTTTATGCAATAGTCAGCCCTCTCTACAAACCCTTCTTCCAGCTTTCCCCCATTGCTTGCGCAGAAAACACAAAACAGACACTTAGACAAGAACAGACACTCAGACAAAAACAATTACTGGGGTGTAGGTGGACCCAGAGAAGTCCGCCACCCACAACCTAGACAAGACCAGAGACAATAACCAGAACCCGACAACAGGGCACAAGAGGCAGTGTCCCGCAGCCTGGCCATGGTCCGGGAGATATGACTGCATCCAGTCTCTCCACGGACCCCCAATGACCGGTCAACAGAACCAGAAAGGTACCTTTTATCCAGACGCTGAGGCCTCAGAGATTCCAGATTCCCATCGGGACCAGGAACAAAGAGCATGTCCTGAAAGTTGCATCCTTGACAATTGCATTAACCCCGTCACGGCATTCAAGGGCCCTGGAACATCTCAGGTTGGCCACCCCTTTGAAACTGTAACAGAGACAGCAACCACTTCAGAGGCCAGTCCAGTCTTAGATCTCAAGGCCACTCCCTGAGATCTCGCTGGGGCCTCCTAATGTTGTAGCTGCCAGCCTCGGAAAGACACACGGATCACCAGAACCCAGTGAGTTATAGGAATCACACTCTTTATTCAGCCAGCTGAGTCTGCTAGGGGTACGCAGACCCCAAATTAAGCAGCCCCAAAATGTAGAGGTACAGGGTTTTTAAGCCCAAAACTCCATTTTTCATTCTGTCTGAACACAAAGGTCTACTTTTCTTCTTTTCACTACCTGTCAACTCACAGGTCAGGTGCGTAAGTGGGGTTACAGAAGCAGAAAGCTTGTTTAGAATGTTATGTTCCTATAGTCAAAGGCCTATGTTCCCACAGCGATAGTCAAACAGTAATTTCCAGTAAGAGTCATTTTTTCAGCCACTACAAATTAACATTAGCATAGAGTCTACAGCCATGCTACCCTGAACAAGCCCGATTCCCTCTGATCTGGGAAGCTAAAGCAGGGTCAGACCTGGTTAGTACTTGGATGGGAGATTACCTAGGAAGACCAGGTGCTGTAGGCATGAAAAATAAAAAAAATTGTAAGATGACAAGGTTCTTGCAATCTGTGAGGTCAATCAAGGGTTGCCTTGCCTAAAAAAAAAAAATGTTATCATAGAGGTTCGACTGCACAGAGATGATGATAACTCAATTGCTTGAAAACATATCAAAATCTTATTAGTGAGTGGCAAGTGACAATTAAGCTGCACTGGTGACAGGCTTTATAGTGGCAAATGAGTTGTACTTTAATTGTACAGCTGTACCTGGTGGCAGGCTTTAAACCAGGATCTGACACTTATTTTAGTCTGCATTTGGCCCACCCATTATTTTACCTACCACTTTGGTCCATGCCTCTTTCTCACACTGTGCACTTGTTTCAGTCACCGTTTTGGTAAGCTCACAAGCTAACCCTAGTAAAAATGAGTAAAAGACAAATGTCTCTGGAGAGCTTCTTTGAAAGGGGTGAAAGACCCAATGATGAGATAGCAGAAGACTCTAAGTCTGCCAACAAAAAGAAAGCTGCATTTAAAAGAAAATACCCAGCTTTAAAAAAAAAAGAAGAAGAAGAAGAAAGGAAAAAGACTAGCAGCTTTTGGAGAAGGAAGGAAGGAAGGAAGGAAGGAAGGAAGGAAGGAAGGAAGGAAGGGAGGGAGGGAGGGAGGGAGGGAGGGAGGGAGGAAGGGAGGAAGGGAGGAAGGGAGGGAAAGGAAAGAAGGAAGAAAGGAAGAAAGAAAGAAAAAGACTAGCAGCTTTTGAAACTAAATAAATAAAATACCAAGAGTCCTACTTAAATTACAGGTTCATCGCAACAGGTGATTCATATTCTCCAAGCCATAGCATGTGGAGACCAGCTATCCAACAAAGCCATGAAACCTTCAACACTGTTTTGCTACATCGAGACCAAGCACCCTGCATTAAAAGACAAGACTTTGAAGTTTGTTATTTTTTAAAAATGTGAACACGAAGAACAGAAGCAATTATTGAAGACCACCACTTTATCAAATGTGTCTGCACTGAGAGCATCATTCTTAGTGGCTAACAGCATTGCTAAAGAAGCTCTTTACTACTAGTGAAGAGTTGATCCTGCCTGATGCTAAGGACATTTGTCATAAACTTTTAGGAGAGACTGCAATTCAAAAGGTGGCTCATGTTCCTCTTTCAGCTAGCATCATCACTAGAGGAATTGATAAATAGCAGAGCATATTGAGGCACAATTGTTAGAGGATTAACAAGTCACTGTGGTACACAATCCAGATTGATAAGTCTATCAACGTTGACAGAAAGGTAACAATGCTTGTTTTTGTATAATACATTTTTCATAGGATGTGCTTGAGGAAATGTTACATGCATTTTGTTGCCAACCAACACCACAGCTGCATAACTATTCAAGTTTTTGAATGATTACATATCAGGAAAAGTGAATTGGTCATTTTGTGTCAGTATATGCAAAGATGAAGTGACTGTCATGATTGACTTTCTGGTTTCACTACTTGGGTCAAAGAGGTCACTTCTGAATGTCAGTCTAATCACTGTGTCATTCACAGACAAATGCTGGCTGGCTGAAAAATGTCACCTGAACTTAACAACATTTTGCAAGATGTGATTAAAATTATCAGCCACATTAAAGTACATGCCTTTAATTCACGTCCATTCATGCAGCTCTGTGAGGAGATGGACGCAGATAACACATGTCTTTTCTTACACATGGAAGTGTAAAGGTAGGTCACTGGCCAGAGTTTTTGAGTTATCAGAGACACTCCAGAGATTTCTTTTAGAAAAAGAGTCACCACTGCCCGCACATTTCAGTGACACAGAATGGGTCACAAAACTTGCTTACTTGTGTGACATTCAACCTGCTTAACCAACTCAATCTGTCACTTCAGGAGAGAATGAGAACTGTGTACAAGTCAGAAGATAAAGTGGCTGCATTCAAAGCCAAACTGAAGTTATGGGAGTGACAAGTGACCATAGAGATCTTTGACATGTTTCAAACATTAGCAGAGATTTTGAAAGAGACTGAGCCAGGGCCTTCTTTCTCCCAGGTGGTGCATGATCACCTGTCTCAGCTTTCAGAAAAGTTTGAGCATTACTTCCCAACCACAAAAGCCCCTCCCCCCCCCCCCCCGAGCTGGGGAGGAATGGATCCGTGACCCATTTGTGAATAAGACAAGTGAATCGATTTTGTCCATACTGAAAGAGGATCGACTGCTTGAGATTGCAAATGACAGTGGCCTTAAAAGTATGTTTGAGACAACTTCAAATCTCCATACAGTCTGGATTAAAGTCAAGGTGGAATATCCTAAAATTGCTACAAAAGCACTGAAAAGCCTGCTTCCTTTCTCAACACCCTTCGTGAAGCAGGGTTTTCTGCAGTGACAGCAACCAAAATGAGATTTCAGAGTAGATTGGACATAAGCAATGCACTTCGGGTGTCACTGTCTCCCATCACCCTGAGATGGGACAATCCAGTTGCAGGAAAACAAGCTCAGGGCTCCCACTGATTCTGCATTATGGTGAGTTGTATAATTATTTAATTATATATTACAATGTAATAAGAATAGAAATGAAGTGCACAATAAATGTAATGTGCCTGAATCATTCCAAAACAACCTCTTGCCTCTGGTCCATGAAAAAATTGTCCTCCATGAAACCAGTTCCTGGTGCAAAAAAAGGTTGGAGACTGCTGTTTTATACTGTCACCAAAAGAAACATCCAAAACCTGTAGAAAATCTGTATAAGAGTTTATTTGAGCCAAACCAATGACGTATGCCAGGGAGCAAGATCTCAAATGCTCTAGAGAATGAGTTTTGCAGCTTCTTTTATGCATTTGAAATTAAGGAGAGGACATACGGAAGATTGGGGAAGCAAAGCAGGGATTAGATTACAGGATAGTTAACAAGATTATGTGCCTTCTTGAGCATTAATACTTGCTTTAATGGGTAATTACTTCTGGTATTTCAAAGGTATGTTAACCTAGATTCACAAGACAGACAGGGCTGGCTTAAAACCTCTTATTAAAGAAGTTATAGGCCTCAGGTGTAGCTACCAAATATGACCTGCCTAGTTAGGAATTTATGATCTGATTACCCTGTGAGGTTACTCTCCAAAGAACCCCCTTTTTTGGTCCACAATAAATACTTTTATGTTTTTTAATTTTTAAAAAATTTATTTATTTAATTACTTTCAAGAATACAGTACATTGGTTAGACATCTATATAGTTCATAAAGTGGTCCCCCCAATTGCTCCCTCTCTCCCCTGACCCTCCACCTAACCAACGTATTAATGCTAACTGCATTCCTTATGTCGTGCTGCTCATCCCCATGACCATTCATCAGCTCCTCATTTGTACTACTTTAACCTTTCACCCCATTCTCCCAGCACCCCAACCCCCTCTTCTCTGTCGCCAAATTGTTCACTGTATTTGTTAGTCTGTTTTTGATTAGTTTGTTTTTATTCCTTAGATTCCCCATATAAATAAAATCATACAGTGTTTATCTTTTTCTGTCTGACTTAAATACCATCTAGGTCCATCAAAGCAATACCTTTTTCCATCCCCTTCCTTTCAGTCTCTGTGTGTCTCTTAATCTGAGTCTTTTGTATTTTTTTCTTTTTAAAGGAGTCCTTCCAACATTTCCTGTAATACTGGCTGGTTGGTGATAAATTCCTTTAGCTTATTTTTGTCTGGGAAGCTCTTTATCTGTCCTTCAACT
>JAQQSQ010000910.1:0-13510 GCA_028627145.1 Eidolon dupreanum | reverse complement strand
GAGATGGCAACATCCGTAGGTCAGGGGTGGAAGTAGGGGGATGGAAGTAAAAAATAATTAGAAAAGGAAAAATAAATGAGGCCTAAAGTCAGCAGAAGGAAAGAAATCATCAAAATTAGAGTGGAGATAAATGAAATTGAAAACAAAACAAAACAAAACAAAAAGATAGAAAACATAAATGCAACAAAGAACTGGTTCTTTGAGAAGATTAATAAAATTGACAAGCCCCTGGCTAGACTCGCTAAAGAAAAAAGAGAAAGGGCACAAATAAACAAAACCAGGGATGAAAGAGGAGAAATTATGACTGACATCGCAGAAATACAAAGGATCATACAAGAATACTATGAAAAAGCATATAACACCAAATTTAATAACCTAGAAGAAATGGACCAGTACTTAGAACAATACAACCTTCCTAGACTGAATCAAGAAGAACTGGAAAATCTAAATAGACCAATCAGCAGTATGCAAATTGAAACAATCATCAAAAACCTACCAAAAAGTAAAAGTCCAGGACCAGATGGCTTCACCAGTGAATTCTACCAAACATTCAAAGATTTAACACCTATTCTCCACAAACTCTTCCAAAAACTCGAATAGGAGACAATAATTCCCAACTCATTTTATGAGGCCAGTATTACTCTGATACCAAAACCTGGTAAAGAAAACTACAGACCAATATCTCTCATGAACACAGATGCAAAAATCCTAAATAAGATACTAGTGAACCAATCTGACATACGCAAATTGATTAATGTGATACACCACATCAACAAATTAAAAAATAAGAATCATATGATCATATCAATAGATGCAGAAAAAGCCTTCGACAAGATACAGCATCCATTTACGATCAAAATACTTAACAAAATCAGTATAGAAAGAAAGCAAGACCTTAACACCATAAAGGCCATATATGACAAAGCCTCAGCCAACACTATATTTAATGGTGAAAACTGAAAACCTTCCCTCTAAGATCAGGAACAAGGCAAGGCTGTCCACTATCACCACTATTATTCAATGTAACACTGGAGGTCCTAGCGAGAGCAATCAGACAAGAGAAAGATATAAAAGGCATCCGAATAGGAAACAAAGATGTCAAACTGTCACTATTTGCAGATGACATGATTCTCTATATAGAAAATCCAAAGGACTCCACAAGAACACTAGAAACAACAAGCAAATATAGTAAAGTCTCTGGATACAGAATCAACGTTCAAAAATCCATAGCTTTCCTATACTCTAATAATGAAATGTCAGAAAAAGAAGTAGAAAAATAATTCCTTTTGCAATTAAAAAGAAGAATAAAATACCTAGGAATAAATTTAACCAAACAAGTGAAGGACTTATATAATGAAAACTACAAGACCCTATTAAAAGAAATTGAAGAAGATACAAAGAAATGGAAAGATATTCCGTGTTCTTGGATTGGAAGAATGAACATGGTTAAAATGACCATATTACCTAAAGCTTTATACAGATTCAATGCAATCCCCATCAAAATGCCACCTGCATTTTTTAAAAAAATAGAACAAAAAATCATCAGATTTGTATGGAAGCACAAAAGACCCCGAATTGCCAAAGCTGTCCTGAGAAAAAAGAACAAGGCTGGAGGCATCACTCTGCCCGACTTCAAATTATACTACAAAGCGACAGTAATCAAAACAGCATGGTATTGGCAGCAAAACAGACACATGGACCAGTGGAACAGAATCAAGAGTCCAGAAGTAAACCCATATTTATATGGACAAATAATGCTTGACCAAGAAGCCAAAAACATACAGTAGAGAAAGGAAAGCCTCTTCAATAAAAATGGTGCTGGGAAAACTGGAAAGCCACCTGTAAAAGAATGAAACTAGACTCTTGTCTATCACCACACATCAAAATTAACTCAGAATGGATTAAGGACCTGAAACAATAAAATGCATTGAAGAAAACATAGGAGCTAAACTCAAGGACTTTGGACTTAAAGAGGATTTTATGAATTTGACCTCAAAAGCAAAGGGAGTAAAAGCTAAAATAAATGAGTGGGACTACATCAAACTAAAAAGCTTCTGCTCAGCGAAAGAAACCATCAACAAGGTAAAGAGACAACCATCTGAATGGGAAAACATATTTGCAAGCAACGCCTCGGATAAGGATCTAATATCCAAAATATACAAAGAACTCGTACAACTTAGTAACAACAAACAAGCAAATGATCCAATCAAAAAATGGGCAGAGGACCTGAACAGACACTTCTCCCTAGAGGACATACAAATGGCCAACAAATATTTGAAAAGATGTTCAACATCGCTAGCTATTAGGGAAATGCAAATCAAAACCACAATGAGATACCATCTCACACCTGTTAGAATAACTATAATCAACAGGACAAGTAATAACAAATGCTGGAGAGGATGCGGAGAAAAAGGAACCCTCATACGCTGCTGGTGGGACTGCAAATTGGTACAGCCACTAGGGAAAACAGTATGGAGGGTCCTCAAAAAACTGAGAATTGATCTACCATATGATCCAGTAATCCCACTACTGGGTATTTACCCCCAAAGACATGAAAACCCATATCCAAATAGATATTTGCACACCGATGTTCATAGCAGCATTATTCACAGCGGCCAGGACATGGAAGCAACTGAAGTGTCCTATGACAAATGATTAGCTAAAGATGCTGTGGTACCTATATACAATGGAATATTACTCAGCCATAAGAAGAGATGAAATACTTCCATTTGCGACGACATGGATGGACCTCGAGATAATCATGCTAGGCGAAATAAGCCAGACTGAAAAAGTTGAAAATCACATGATATCACTTATATGTGGGATATAAACCTAAAAGCAGCAAAGGAACAGGACAAACAAACAGAGACTCATGGAGATGGACTAGTGGTTACCAAGAGCGTAAGGGGTGGGGGAGGAGGGGGAAGAAGATGGGATAAAGGGGGTCAAATGTAGGGAGGTAGGGGGAGGGTAAAATGGGTAAAGGGGATCAAATATATGGTAGCTGAAGGAAACTGGACTTTGGGTGGTAAACGCACAATAGAATATACAGATGTCAAATTATAATGTATAATGAAAATTATATAATTGTATTAACCAATGTTACCCAAATAAACTGAATTTTAAAAAATGGAATCATCCTTAGATTAAATATGTCTAGACCAGAAAGTTGTCCTCCTACTTCTGTTTGTTTTGCATGCCTTCCAGAAACAGAGAATCATTAGACCATTCAGGATCTTAGCCTCAGGTCTAACATCTGTGTGAACTAAGGCAAGCTATTCCCCCTTTTAATTCTCAAATTCCTCAAATTAGGCATACAGAACTAGATGATTTCTAAAGTTCAACTCAATGCTGCCATTATGTGTTCTAGAGTTGTAATGTTTAATAATTACCTAAGGCTATTGATTTAACAATTCTCCAAAATAAATCAAGAGGAGATAAAAACAAATCAAGATTTTGTTTCCTAATGGACTTTTAGTTGAAAAGAACTTAACTTAAAAGACATTTTAACAAGCAAACTGTATCTCTAACCCCATTTCCCATTAAAATCTGATTGAAATAACTGAAAGGATTTTTTTACACCTCATATAATTACTTTTTTTTTTTTTTGGTGTGGTCAGAACATGTAAGGTCTACTTTCTTAGTAACTTTCAAGTATATGATACTGTATTGTTAGCTATAGTCACCATGTCATACATTCGATCCCCAGGACTTATTTGTCTTATGACTGGAAGTTTATACACTTTGATCTCTCCATTTCCTCCACCTCCAGCACCTGGCAACCACCATTCTACTCTTTGTTTCTATAGGTTCAATGTCGCTTTAGTTTCCACATACAAAAGTGAGGTCTTTCTCTGTGTGACTTATTTCAGTTAGCATAATGCCCTCAAAATCCATCCACGTCGTCACAAATAGTAGGCTTTCCTTCTTTGTATGGCTGAGTAATATTCCATTATATATATAAATCTTTTCTTTATACATTCATATGTCAATGGACACTTAGGTTTTTCCATGTCTTGGCTATTTTGAATAATGCATCAATGAACATGAGAGTGCAGATATCTCTTCATGATAATGATTTCATTTCCTTTGACTATATATCCAAAAGTAGGAGTTTTGGATCATATGGTAGTTCTATTTTTAATTTTTTGAGGAACCATCACACTGTTTTCCATAGTGGCTCCACCAACTTACATTCTCCCCAACAGCACATGAGGGTTCCCTTTTAAGAGTCATTTAGGCTTACATTTGTTTGTAGGAATTAACAGGGCTATGTCGGTAAGTTCCTGTTTTCATAGTATTACCACTAATAATAGCTGGCATTTAGGAAACACTATAATGTTCCAGGCACTAAGCTGAACATATCATAGGCATTGTTTCACTTAATCCTCAAAACTTCATGAATAAGATAACATCATTATTTTCATTTTTTTTTCAAATAGGGAAGCTGAAGTTTGGAGAGATTAAGTAACTTTTAAAATATAACATATATGAAGTAGCAGAGCCAGGATTCAAATATGAATCTTCCTAACATAAAAGTCTATGCTCTTAATCTTCATTTAAAAATATCTCCTAAATACATTGGTAACAGAACAAACCACGCACTGATGCTTTGGGACTTTAAATTGTTAGATATATGAACCAAATTCAACTGAGAAAAAGGACTCATCCCTGGTCTTGCATTGTCACCTCATACAGGTTTCTGTGCTGTTGACTAAGAGACTGCCTTCCACATATGCCATGATATTCCCATCTTTTGAGAAAATCTCATTCCCTGAAAAATCAGAAATACTTCATCTGCAGTAGAAAATAATTTCAAAGAGTCTGTACTTTAGTTGGTGCCATAAAACTCAACTTTGCCCAAACCTCACTGTGGCCTCTGGTAATCTTTCCTGATAACCCACTTCTGTTCTTACTTAAATATCCCTTTTGACTACCTCACAGTGCCTGTGCAAATCTCTGTCTTAGCACTAAGCACTCACTACAGTAATTGTCACTTTACTTGTGTCACACTTCTAGGTGGGTAACTTCTTGGGACATAGGCACCAGGCTTTATTCAATTTTATTTCTCCAATGCCTTTCACGGTGCCTGATTATAATCTCAGACACCTGCCTATGAATTAATAAATTCAATGAATGCGTGGCCAATGACTGGCCTACCTGAAAGGGAAATGCAATTCAATTTACTCTCAAAAGAAATTGTAGAGCTATGACACTATGGTAATAAAATAATTGATATGTCAATAAAGCCATATACTAATTAACAATTGTTTTTGTTCACATCGACTAAACCAAAATTCGGAGAAATAACTTAATCTATCGGGAGATGAGAACTGTCGCTAGACACATGATTATGGCCAGCTTTGACAGTTTCTGAGGGAAAGCGGTGTAGATACCAGGTTTTCGGTTCCGACGCCTGGTGGTGCTACAGGCTAAAAAGTAGGAGGAGGAGCCAGCCTTTGGATAGTCTTAGACTCCATCTTAGAAAAGACAAAATCTGAAAGGTGCTGGGGAAGCGTCGGCAGCGAGTTAAGATTTTAGACCTTTCTTCCAGTGAATGGGGACTAGACATAAGTTGATGTTATACTTCTTATAAGACCTCCAAAGTCTTCTTTTATTAAAGACAACGCGCTCAGAGCATAAGCAGGAAATCGGGCGAGAGAAAATCTGGCGGAAAAGGCAAGTGATGAGTTTTCCTTTTCTTCCTGGGCGTTGGCGCAGGCGGCCCAGAGAGGGGAAAGCTGCTGTTTTAAAGCCAGAGTTTCTGGACCTCTGGCGCTGGCGGCGGAAAGGGGAACGCGTCTACGCGTCTGCGTAGCAGCGGGAGGACAGGCGAATGCTGGGTGGTTTCCAAGGAGATCAAAGAATATTTTAGATCCAGCCACAGAAAAGCCTTTGCTTCCGAATAGGAAACCAGACCTATAGACGCTCCGCATCTCCAAGTATTAACTATAAAGTCTGGTTTTTTTTTTTTTTAGAAAAACCTATGAATCTGAGATGGCACCCCTTTGAAAAATTCTTCTGAACATTCCAGAATGTGCTCTGGGGACGTGCATGAGATTTGGGTGAATTTCTCATCATTGGGAAACTACACAGTCAGTTTAACTAATTTCCATTTTCACAAAAATGTGTGATGCAATAGTGGGGTAAGTAATTTGCCCATTCGTGCGGGAAAATCGCTGGATGAAGGACAACCCAAGGTAAGTTTGACCCTCACAGAAAGGAATGGTAGGTATCAACACTTGTCCGGGATAAATCACAACAGTCAGTGACAACCCTTGAGATGCACGCCCCTCAGCAACCTGGTTGTCAAAGTCTCAGCTGAAGAATTAGTCTCAGTAAATAAATGGCTGGATGAATTCTCCAACCTCTGGAGAGTACTCACCAAACATTTTAAATACTGCTGATGTCTGTGCATTATAAACATCCACTACAAGAAAATAAGGAATTTCATGGCTACGTGGCAAATATTCAGGCAATTCACAGCGGAAATAGTTTCGGAAATATCTTTCTTCATGTGAAGGATGTTAGGTAACAATTCCATAGAACTGGTCATGTTGACATGTATCTGCTGATCTTGGAGTACTTCCAGAAACAGACTTCACCTCTTTAAGGATCATAATCTCAGCACTCTAGAATAAAAAGAAAATGCCTTGACCCTTCTTTCCAGAATTTTCTTTGACTGTTAAACGCATCCTGCCAACCCAATGCAGAACAGAAGGAAGAGAGATACATGCAGCTTCATCTTCATCTTCATACATCACTTCATCTCCAGTGAAATTAGGTTCCTAGAAGCTGAAAACAAGACAATAAGTAGAAACAAGTATCATCCTTAGTATTGTTGTGTTTAGGCTCTGGGTAAAAAGTAGAGGAAAATATCTTCTTTCCGAATAACATTAGAGTTGTTATTTTATGGCTCTAACTTCAGTACTGTTTACTTCTGAAACAAATAATTGTTAATTTATAGTCAACAAGTACTGATGGCTTAGCTATTTTTATCTTTTTCTTTGATCTTCCAAAGGTAAGTTAACTCTAACACTTTGTGTAGACTATCCTTGCAGATATCTTGAAGCTTGATAAGAAAACTCATCCCAGGTCTATACATAAAATGATAGTTTTTATAATTTCCCAGGGTAGGTCAGGCTATTTATTTTAAAGTCATCTTTTGCTTTTCTTGGTATTTCATAGATGATAGCTGATAAACTGTGATAGTCTGCTTTTCAGCAGGACTGGTCTCCATCTATTAAATCCAAGTATTTGGGATGGTTAATGTTACGTAGTTGTTACTTTTTATTTGAAAAAAGTCATGTGATGATTTTTGACTACATGACACAAAATCAAATACAGTTATAAAACTACAGTTGACTTTTGAACAATGCATGGGTCAGAGGCACTGACTCCCCCCAGTCAAAAACCCCTATATAACTTCTGACTCCCTCAAAACTTAAGTTGTCCCTTAGTGTCTGCAGGAGATTGTTTCTAGGACTCCTGAGATACTAAAATCCAAAGATGCTTAAGTTCCCTGTATAAAATAGTGTAGATCAGTGCATTCAGTTGGCCCTCAGAATCCACAGACTCCCAGCCTTGGATCCAAAACAGTACAGGTATTTATTGAAAAAAATCTGTTTATAAGTGGACTTGCACAGTTTAAAACCACATTGTCCAAGGGCCAACTGTACAGGGAAAAAAGTCACTGACAGAAACAAAAAGTCTCTTATTATTTAAGGCATAATCCACTGAGTTACTGTGTAGCTCATTTATTGCAGTGCTAAAGTCTGTATTTGTTAATTTTTACTATTTTTTAATTTATTACACATCAAAAATAGTTCATTCTTTATCAGTTAATATCCCAGCATCTCCAGTAATTTGGATTGAGAAAACAAGCTGTATATAATCAAATCAGTAGAACCCATGGCAGTGTCTGGCCATGATTTTTCTTTTCAAGGGAACAGTTTATACTAATAGACTACGATGATACTCCTTAAACAGAAAATGCTAATATTCTTATGCAAGTGTCCCTTTCAAAACCATTAGTTGCATATTTGTATTGAGGGAAGAGAATGAAAACCACCTTCATTTCCCCTGCTTGAATCACCTTTGTTTTGAAATCCTGCTTGCTTGAGGTTTGTGGAATGTATATCTTAATAGACTATGGAAAACTTGTTTGTATCCTTAATAAGGCAAAAGCAAATTGTTCGAGTGTTATCACAGGTCCACAATTTCTACCCTAAGATAATAAAAGGTTCCAGAACATTCCCTTCCTATGATAGAAT
This sequence comes from Eidolon dupreanum, assembly GCA_028627145.1. NCBI lineage: Eukaryota > Metazoa > Chordata > Mammalia > Chiroptera > Pteropodidae > Eidolon > Eidolon dupreanum. Next base: position 5,237 of record JAQQSQ010000910.1, on the reverse strand, counting down.
ATTTCTCATATATTTCCTTCAGGGTCTCAATGGTAAGTCACTGAAAAAATCCTCTTTTGCCATCTGATGCTGAGTAAGTAAAGCTGGTTTGCGGGCTGAAGGTTTTTGCAGGGCTGAAGATTCCTCTTTTGAAAAAGGGCTAGTAGTATGAATAATCTCTCTATATTGTTTCGCATTATCTTTGATAGGAAAAAACGGTCTTGTAAATCCCTTTGACTGTTTTTTCTCTTAGTTCTTGTAATTTATGTCTCATGGCAGTCAAGAGACTCAAACAACCCTCTAGTCCAAAAAAAGAGAGGTAAGCTGAATTATAGTAGATGCTGTAGAATGTGTTCTTATTTACCTTTTAAATGGATAATCTTTTTGTTTTATAGTAAGATTATGATGTTTTGCTGTCATTCTCTTTGATATAGTTGAAAATATTTTCTGTTCTCTATATAAAATTCATTATTCATACATTTTAATGTATTGGATTTTATTGAAAATAATATAATTATAAAAGACTTGTAAGATAATTTCTCTAATTGGGCAGTATATGAAAATAAAGTCAAACCTAAGAAATTAAGCCTAATGTAATGACATAATTCTTCATTATATAATAGATTCCTTCATTATGACATAATTATTTATAAATATATAACATAAATTATTTAGAATTTAATATGTATGTTGCATTTCTAATACACATGATTATTTGTTAAAGGAGATTGAGGAAATAAGAGCTTTTGTAAAGGGTACTCAAGGAAGAATGTGAACTCATCAAAGTTTAAGAACTTAAATGATTTAAAATAACATAGTGGATATGATGTATTGACATCTGGTAACCATCTACAATATAACATCTGTACCGATTCTATCATCTCTGAAAGAGAAGCTTCCATTTATTTCTAGATATATGAATAGCATTGAAACTGGAAGAAAGGTGAAAACTTATGAATTATGAAAACACTTATGACCAACATGGGAAGGTTTAAGAATTTTTTTTGCACAACAAATCTAATGTGTTCTTGAGTATTTTTTTCTCTGAAATCTTAGATATTAAGTTTTTAATTTTTAAACTTGTGAGAGGTGCTAGATTTTGTAATTTTCTTCATATTTCCTTCTTTCCTCTCCTTTATGTTATCTCAAAATTCGCCATAACAGTTTTAATTCAGAAAACCTAACATAGCTAAATAGTTATATGCTTGGTTAAATGTAAAATATCAAGTGATCTACCAGTCATTATTTACCTTTATAAGTGATCTTCACTACTTCTACTTGTGACCTTAATTAAGTTTTGTAGCCTGTGTAAACAGCCGTTTTTAAAAATTTGGATCTTGGGTTTATCCACCTGGATGCATTGTGTTAACACAATGTCAATGAATTAAAGTATTTTGAATTATTATAATATTAATATAAAAGCAATCATCATGAAAAACAAAAATAATATCAACAGAATACAAGCATTTATTTTCCAGTTGTTAAGAAATGGAAACTATGATTATCCGATTTTTTTAAACCCAATTACAGAAAATAAGTAAGAGCTTTTAAAAAGTTATACCATTGTTACATTTAATAAATCATCCATTCCATTTTTCTGGAAATACAGGAGATAGAGGAACAGGTTAAATGATACCACAAGGAAATAATCAGACAAATTAAATATGTAGGATATCCTAAAAGACAACTGGTCTGGGCACTTCAAAAATTCAGTATCATAAAAGACAGGGACTGTTCTCATTTAAATAGATGTAACACCCAGGACAATCATGAAACTTGGTGAAGGAACAAATTTTCTAAGACATTTCTTATAACAGAGTAAGAAAGTAAGTGTGTTTGTAAAAGGAACTCAAGAGTGAATATGAATTCTTATCAAAGTTGAAGAAAATCAGGGAAGGATAATTAGTGAGATTTCATAGGGACTGGATTTTAGATAACATTCTGGAATTATTATTAATTTTGTTAAGTGTGATAGTTTCATTATGATCATGTGGGATGATGCCCTTATACTTAGGAGATCCCCACTGAAATATCTAGAGGTGAAGTGTCATGATATCTTCAAGTTACTTCCAAATGGGTCGGCAAAAAAGGGTGTATGTTTGTGTAGAGTAAAATCTGTAGTTAGGACAAATGTGACAAAATATAAAGAATTTTAAATTTTTTAGTTAAGGTAGAGTTATGTTTACTTCTTTTTAACTTTTTAACTTCTATACAGTATATTTGAAATATTTAGTACAAATATTTACTTCATAGACTTTTTTTCAGCAGTTTTAGGATTTACAGAAAATTGAGCAGATACTATAGAGAGTTTCCATATACTGCTTTCTCCCACTCACAGTTCACCCTCGTATTAACATCCTGCATTAGTATGGTACATTTACTGTAATTGATGAACCAATATTGATCCATTATTATTAACTAAAGTCTGCAGTTTACATTGGGGTTCACTCTTTGTGTTGTACATTCTAAGGGTTTTGACAAATGCATAACATCATGTACCCACCATTACAGTATCACACAGAAAAGGTTTAATGCCCCCCGAAGTCCCCTGTGTTTTATCTCTTGATTTTCCTCCCCCTTCTCCCTAGCAACCACTAATATTTTTAATGTATCTGTACTTTTGCCTTTTCCAGAATGTCAGGTAGTTGCAAAAATAGTGTATGTAGCCTTTTCAGACTGGCTTCTTTCACTAAGCAGTATGCCTTTAAAGTCCATCCTTTTTCTTTTTCTTTTCTTTTCTTTTTTTTTTTTTTGCTTGAAAACTCATTTTATCAACTATATATTTTTTATAACACAAAATGACAGAAACTTTAAAAATCTAACCACAAACAGCAGCATATATACCTTGTTTGGCACTTGATTTACCAAATTACCTATTAAAAGACATTTTTAAAACAGTTGAAAATTTTTCAACATTTACTGGGTATTTGATATTATGAAGTTGTTCACATTGCTAGATGGGATCATTGAAGTTATGTAGAAAATGCTCTTATCTGTTAGAAAGAAAAATAAAAATACTGACATTCACAAGAATTATCCAACTTTATTTGAAGATTTTCATATGGCTTAAATGCATCAGCTTCCAGAGAAATGTAAAGTGGGAGCAGTGCAAGAGAAAAAGATGAGTAAGGAGAATATTTTCGTATCCATGAGAATGTTCTCATGTGAGTTCTGTATTTTTCTGGGGCCACTATACTTTTCTGTCAGCTCGAGTGTGAGGATGGTAACCTAACCACCACCGAGATGCACGCATGCCTTAACTCTGAATAAAAACTGGGAACTGCCCATTCAAAGCCGGCTTTCATCCTAGGACTGGTTTCTCTCTTCCAGTTTCTGAAGTTGATTTTTTTCCAGTATCAAAAGAGCTGCTTGGATCTGTGAGGAAAATGGAATGGAAATGTGTCTATTTGCCATGTCGTTATGGATGCAATGAAAAAGTCTTTCGAAATGCAGATAGGACTTCGGCACATCGAGAAATAACTACTTGAAAATGTTCCATTTAGATTGCCATCAGTCTGAAAGAAAAGACTGGTGTTTTCTTAATGTTTTGGAGAAAATAAACACTCGGAAAGGACGCGGGGTGGCGCTGCAGCATTAGAAGTGGAAGAAAGCGACCAGTCTGCCCTCCGTTAGCCAGACTCTCCGCTAAAAAGGCAAACAGGAAGGGGAGGCTTTCTAAGGAGGTGACTCCGGGAAATCAGGGCCCTAGGCGTCTCCACTTATCTCGGTATATGGAAGATACGAGGAGATAGAGTCAGCTACAACGGAAACTGGAGCTGGGTCAAGTTTGCTGGGAGACCAGAAGGCGATGGAGGCCGGAGAGAGAAAGGAACGCTTTCTGAAACAAAGGCAAGTCTTGCTATTCTTTGTTTTGCTGGGCATAGCTCAGGCTGGTTCCAAGCCTAGGCACTATTCAGTGGCTGAGGAAATGGAGAGTGGTTCCTTTGTGGCCAATTTGTTAAAAGACCTGGGGCTGGAGGTAGACCAGCTAGCTGCACGGGGGCCCCAGGTCGTTTCCAAAGTGAAAAAAATGCGTTTGCATTTGGATAGGCAGACCGGGGATCTGTTGTTAGATGAGAAACTGGACCGGGAGGAGCTGTGCGGTCCTATCGAACCCTGTGTGCTACCTTTCCAGGTCTTATTTGAAAATCCCCTGCAATTTTTTCAGGCCGAGCTACGTATTAGGGACATAAATGATCATTCCCCGGTTTTTCTAGACAAAGAAATAATTTTGAAAATTTCAGAAAGTATCACTCCTGGAACTGCTTTCCTAATAGAACGAGCCCAGGACTTGGATGCAGGAAGCAACAGTCTCCAAAGTTACACAGTCAGTCCCAATTCCCACTTCCACCTTAAATTACAAGACAGTTTGGACGGCGCAATATTACCACAGCTGGTGCTGGACAAAGCACTGGATCGCGAAGAACAGCCTGAGATGATGTTAACTCTCACTGCGCTGGATGGCGGGACTCCACCCAGGTCTGGCACAGCCTTAGTACGTATCGAAATCTTGGACATCAATGATAACGCCCCAGAGTTTGCAGAACTGCTCTATGAGGTGCAGGTCCCAGAAAACAACCCCATTGGATCCCAGGTTGCTGTTGTCTCTGCTAGAGATTTAGACATTGGAGCCTATGGAGAAATAACTTATGTATTTTCCCAAGCTTCTGAAGATATTCGCAAAACTTTTCAAATAAATGCAAAATCAGGAGAACTCCTTTTAAGACAGAAACTGGATTTCGAATCCATTCAGAATTATACATTAAATATTCAGGCGACAGATGGTGGGGGTCTTTCTGGAAGTTGTGTGGTGTTTGTCCAAGTGATAGATTTGAATGACAACCCTCCGGAACTGACCATGTCAACACTTATCAACGAAATCCCAGAAAACTTGCAGGAGACCATAATTGCTGTATTCAGTGTTTCAGATCCTGACTCAGGAGACAACGGAAGGATGGTTTGCTCCATCCAAGATGATCTTCCTTTCTTCCTCAAACCCTCGGTTGAGAATTTTTACACTCTAGTGACAAACACAGCCTTGGATCGAGAGATAAAATCTGAGTACAACATCACCATCACCGTCACCGACTTGGGGACCCCCAGACTGAAAACCGAGCACACCATTACCGTACTGGTCTCCGACGTCAACGACAACGCCCCGGCCTTCACCCAAACCTCCTACACGCTGTTCGTCCGCGAGAACAACAGCCCCGCCCTGCACATCGGCAGCGTCAGCGCCACAGACAGAGACGCGGGCG
>JAQQSQ010000909.1:0-13512 GCA_028627145.1 Eidolon dupreanum | reverse complement strand
TTAGCTGAGATAAGAGCAGTCCTAGAACATTACCGTGTATACAGTTTCTTTACTACAAATAACAAATAAACCAAATTGATGAGAAGACTAACTCAGGAATAGGTGAGAAAGAATCTATTCAGGAGAATAAAAGAGAATGTGCTATTCCATAGGAAAAGAAACAGTAATTTGAATTAGAGTTCAAGAAATCAGATATTGAGGAATCTGGGTGAGAACTCAGATTGCTCAATATCTACCTACCTAGTCTACAGTACTGGAGTGTAGGATTGTATATGAATCTCTACCCCACTGGAGTGTAGGATTTTATATGAATCTCTACCCTAAAATTTTCAGTGTTCTTTTAGATTCTATCTCTGTTTGTTTGCTCTTCTCTGAAAATTCCTGTGAAATTTAAATCATAACAAATTTTTTGAGAATAAGATTTTTTAGTTTTATTCAAGAGGCTCAATAATCCACCCCCCCCCCCAGGGCTAATCAAGGCACAAATTTTTCTCCTCCATTTTTCTGTCAGATTTTGCTACTTTGATATTCTACTGCTAAGGGAATCTCAACAGATTCTCTCTTGTCTTGTCCTCATCTCGCTTTTCTTCTGAAGATTTTAACCTAGACAATCTAGGGTGAGGTGCAGAGAGCTGTTTACTTTTAAAAGTTCTACATTTAAGATCTCTCTTTTATGAAATCTGCAATCCATACCACCACACATGAATCTTCATCCACCATCTTTGTCTTGTTATATTTCTACAGTTAAGAAATATTTAATAGTCTCTACTGCTGCATGACAAGAGAGAATCCAGATTTTAGCCACAGCAGTCTGGCCTTTACCTCCCTTTTCATCTTATGTTTTATTATGCTGTACATTTTTTAAAATTATTATTTCAGTCACCCTGATCACAAATAGGCCTTAACACAGTGTATCATCTACACCTTTTTTCACATTTATCAACAACCCTGAAATGTCCTCCTTCCTTTTCAATCACCTAAATTTTATCCAGCCTTGAATTCCAAATAAAATTTATCCTCTCTGGTAAATCCTTCTTAGACAGTCATAGATCATAGCAATTCCTTCCTCCCTTTTCTGAACTCTCACTGCCCCTATATAGTCTACTGGTAATTTGTAACTTCCTATATTTTGAGACAGATTACGGTTTTTTTCCTCCAAAAGTGTATCTCTGATCCATCAAAATGATTTATAAAAATGCTTTTTTAGTTTGCCAAACACTATTGCCTATAATACATTTCTAATAAGGGGATGTCCTTCTGTATATCTAGACCTAAATATGAAGCAATCAATGTCCCATAGTACTAGTAGTATTAGAATCACTCAGCTGGCCTGGGTGTCGGAAAATGTCTTTTCATTTCTAAGTTCCTATTAATACAAACATTCACCTACAGATCTCTGGGAATTAGTTCCTGCCTTTACAGAATTTCAGTATTATCCACCAAAAATTTAGCTTGTTCATGGTCCTTAACTTAATTCTCCTATCTGCCTCTCATGGCCGTAAACTCGCAGTTCTTGATTTACTATTGAGTTTCTAGCTCCCGATGCCTCCTTATGTCTTTGTCGTGGTGCTCTTCTGGACCCCATCTGCCAATGTGGTTTTGATCAATGACTTAGAACCAGCATCTTAGGACAAGACATAGTGTTTGGGATGAAGAGAGATTCTACTTTAAAAAAAAAATTGAAAATTGCTGGTAAAAAAAAATTTAAAAGACTGTCCTTAATTCGGTGTCTTTAATAAATGTATTGTGACTCTTGTAACAGAGAATAAAAATGCTGACATTTCTCAGAATTCTGCAGAGTGCCTTGCAAAGCCTTGCTGATTACCATGTTAGGGAACTTTCAATCCTGGCACTCTTTGCCTTCCAAGCAGAGTGACTGATGATAAAGTGAAATTTCATAATGTCTTGGCTAAGCTACAGCAAATGTGATTTTATAAATAATCTTCAGCTTCTCTACCTATGTATAATTGACCCCTTAAATCACATGGGAGTTCTTTTCCATCTAAATAGCTCACCGAGTGTTATAATTGATTCAATGACTCACTATGGAAAATTAGGTCAACATCACACTTTGAGGATCTACTGTATGAAAAACACTACGAGATGTGCCGAAAGTACAGGAATAAATAGGACTTAATTCTTGATCTTTAGAAGTTTACAGACTGCTTAAAATGATAGTCTGATACTGATAAAGCATAATTCATTGTGGTAGTGCTATGACCAAAATAGGAACAAAAACACATTACTGTGGGAACCCAACAGTCACAACCTGGCTTACTGAGTATCTCAGTGATGGTCAGTGGATAGAAGAGATGATGTATGGTAGGTTTCTTTTGAGGTTCTTATTCAATATACCTCACCTATACAAATTGTCTCTAGGCCTGAAGTCTTCATTTCTATTGCCTTAGGTACCATGAGATCAAACTATATAATGGTTAATGGAACTGGGGTAGACATGTATCTTAACTGAGCAAATCAGCTTTGAACCTCAAGTTTAAAGAGAGCCTCTAGTGCTTATTTGTGAGCAGTAGGTCTAGAAGCTTATACAGATTCAAAGAATAATAATATTCTTTCTGTTCAGTTATACTAAGTGATCTGTAGATGAATCCAAAGAAGAGCATCATGAAATGATCCTGAGCCATAGAGAGAAGCAACACCAAGAAACTAAATGGTCTCAAAATGTTAGCTGCGACTAGGTTGCCTTTATGAACTCAATGTTTATGTCCTTCCATAATTTGTATGTTTAATCCTCAATCTTCATTGTGATGGTATCTGAAAGTGAGCCCTTTAAGAGGTATTACATTATGAAAGCAGAGTCCTCATGAATGATATTGGTGCTCTTCTAAAAAAAAAAAAAACATGAGAGAGATGATCTCCTTCTCCACTATATAAGGATACAGAAAGAAAGATGTCATCTGCAAACAAGGAAGAGGGCCCTCACCAAACATGGAATCTGCTGACCGCTTAATCTTAGATTTCCCAACCTCCAATACTATGACAAATAAATGCTTATTGTTTAAGCTACTCAGTCTGTGATAATTTGTACTGAAACCCAAGCTGCCTACTACAGCTGCCTTGGATTGTGATGGCTTTTAAACTCTCAGTACCATCTTCCATGAAACTTGACATTTTCACCACTGAGATTCTGTGAAACACCCCAGAATGAATATTTTTGTTCCTTGAGCATTTTTTATTGTGTAATTTAATAATCACTGACTAAGAAACGCTACATTGAATGAAATTATACAAAGAAAAAGTTGAGATGAGTTTGCATTACAGTGGGGAAACAAAGCAGGAAGGGGATTTTCGAAGGTCAGGAAGGAGCCTAGGAAGACACCAGTCTGTTAGCTATTGGATGGACATGAATAATAAATCTCTCATTCTTCCTTAGTTTCCTAAGTATCTTTTCTAAACGGGTATGCAGTATACCAATGTGGTAATGAGATAGAAAATACTTAACTCTGAGCACCCACTTGCACCCTCATCCTAAACTAGTAGAGCTCAGTATAATATAATTTGATTCAAAATAATATATAGAACTAGATGATGATATCATTCTCTCTTTGGAAGCCCTGTTTTGATTCTTTCCTTTTGCGAATTCAATCACAGACAAATTTAAAGGATTGAATACCTCCCTTGGTTCCTCTACTTGTGCCCAATCACCTGACTAGCTCCTATTTACAATACATGGATTGAAAGTTTGCATTAATTTAGCATCTTTTTTGAGGGATAAACCTATTTGACTGAAATTCTGTGCACTCTATCTTCTTACATGTGGCACAGCATTAAGTTACAGCCTCCAATTTTAAAGCAAACTTCAACCTCAGCTCCCTACTGTCATTGTTCCAACTATTTGCTTTCTTCAATATATCTTAAAATCTAAACACTTATTTTATTAGTCTTCTTTTTATAGAAAATGAGTCTTTTCTTAGCTTTGAGATTCAATAAATATTTAATAATAGAAAATGGTGTAATTTTTTTGTACCTCCGTTCCCAAATTTATAAAACATATGGGTAACACATATCATTCAAAGTTTGTCATGACAGTAGAAGTTTCTGTCTTAATCAGTATCCATTATAACAGAATATTTCCTATTTCCCCTTCTAATTTTATTGCATTCTACCGAGTGTCTAACATCACATTAAAAAGCTAACTTTTATTAATCATTAAACACTTGTTAATCATTTACTTTTGCAACAACTCCATTATCATTGAGTTAATAAAAATTTCCCTCCCCAACATGAAAAAACTGAAGGACAGGGAGATTAAATAACCTACATGATGGTAACATAATTAGGAAATGCGTGAGCCAGAATTCAAATCTTGAATGTTGGGCGCTTGGGTCTATGTGCCTAACCATTACGGCATACTGCCTCTCGCTTCACCTGTTCTTGTCTACTCTGTTTTGCTCCAAAGACATCACTTGCTAAATCGAAAAATCCTGAGATAACAGAAGAAAGTTATGAAAGGTTATAAAAGTAGAAAATGAATGTGTTCCAATTATGTGCGTGTGTTTGTATGTAATGTTTCTCTAATTATTAAAAAAATTAATAACAAGCATCTGAAGACATTTATCATCTTTACTATTAAGTTTATTATCTTAATTTATTCACATATTTAAAGGTGCACTTTAGTGCAACTTTTTACATATGTAGAAAATCTATTATTGTCATTTTATTCCTAAAGTTCTACTCTCATGCTTTTATTCACTGGGACTAAATAGAAGTGGAATGATAATTTCCCTCCCCAACCTTGTAAACAAACAAACAAAAATTTTGTAAGGAAAATGTTTAGACACCCAAATCTGTGGGTATTATGGGCTTGGGAATGAAATCTTATCTTGGTTGGTATAATTGTATATTTCTACTTCTTTTTGTACATTTTTCTATGTTTGCCCAAATAAAAATCAGCTGTTGGAGATTTAAGAAATTTCTAGCTCTGAAAGATTATGTTCCTTAATTTGTTCTGAATAGTATCATACATATATATACATATACACTAAGTGAATATTATTAGATTATAATATTGGTTTAAACATTTATGTGAAATTGTCAGGAATGAAATTCAGATGTAGAGGAGAGTTTAAAAATGAACTGTGGAAAATAGAGAGTTGCTTTTCAATGAGTATAAAGTTTCAGTTATACAAGATGAAAAAGTTCTAGTGATCTGCTGTGCTTATAGTTAACAGCACTGTTCTGTATGTTTAACATGTTGTTAAGAGGGTAGATTTCATGTTCTTTTTTAAACACAATTTAAAAAAATAATGGATGAAGTTAGCCTTACATTTTGTAAATTTGAGAACAAAGACATAGTAAAGTTAAGTGACCTTTTCATTATTAAATAGCTAATGTATCACAAAGCCTAAAAACAGCACACATGGCCTGAGCAAACTTGCCTCAATTGGAGCCTGGGGCAAAGTTGAAAGCAATGTGTTATAATTGTTTTATTATTTCCTTGTTCAGTAAGTTTCTTCTTGCATCTTTTTCTTAAACTATAAACTAATTTAAGACTTCAAAATAGTCCCAAAAACTGGCTTCTGCTTGCATAGAAGCTAGCTAAAAGTCATGACAGTAACAGATGTGCAAAGAGTGATAAGAATATAGACTTGGTGTGCTTGACAGATAGGCTTAATACACCAAACAGCTGGATAAAACCTGGATCAAGAAAAAAACAATTGACTCAAATGTCCAGATGTTTGATACAGATGTCCAAATGATTAAGTGAAAATGCAATTCCTATTCTAATGTTTACATGACCAAAACCACTGAAAAATAATTTTTCACATTGTAATTAATTTAGATATTTAAAGGAAATATTAATAAACAAATATTTTGTTGACATTTTATTAATTACTTTTTATACAATTCTTTATAACCTTATGTAGAAACATGACAATATATTAGTCCATGAATTGACTGATTTATTTACTAGGGAAAAATGTGATTTAGAAGAACCAAATGTCCTAGAAGCCCAATTTTGAAATATGTTGTTTCATGCAGTGAGAAAAAAAGTCATCGAAAGTCATCATTCCTCATAATTGTGATTACTAGTCAGCAGGAGAAAATTAGTCATTACTCAAGAGATGTGACCTTTGAAAACAAAATTATTTGAGAGTAGAGTCATTTTAAGAAGACTTAAATTTATACTTTGTACCAGATCTTTACGCATAGAGCTTTCCATAAAATATCTTGAGAAATGTCTCTAATAAATTAATAGGCATTTTCTTTAATACTTGTGGAAATCAAGATACATAAAATTTGTATGATTTTTGACAAAATTTTATTGTTCACTTGCAAATTGTCTGGTTGTTAGGAACTGCAGTGGTTTGTATTCTTGATGGTAAATATGGGGGGAAACTTTATGCAGCCAGTTAAAGTCTATATTTGGGTGACTGGCTGAAACAGCCTAAAATCCAGTAGCAGTCATTTGAGAACCATATCAGTTAAATTACTAGACTCTGTAAAGCTACAACCTACCCTTACTGTCTGTGCATTATAACTTTGTAAAGAATTAGATGTTTACATTGGACAAGTCACTTGAGATACTAAAACAAATTTTACTTAGCTGATTCGAGAAGCACTTATGCTGAAACAATTCATTTAAGCCAAGTTTTGTTTACTCTCTTTTGTTTTGTAGAAGAAAATAAATGCAATAACTTTAAGAATCTTTAAAGTATAGGCAACGTATTCTCCTAGGTCTTTATTATTCTAGTAATAACAAGATAAAAAATCAATTCTTCCTTCTCAGGAAACAATGTCAAGGTTTAAATATTGCTAAATAAATTTTAAGTGTAATATGATTAAAAGAGAGCTAATGAAAATGTCCAATGCAGCAAATATATCTTTTCTAAAGGCACATATAAACATATGTGAACGTTCAAACAGCTTTGAAAGTAAACAATAACAGCAAGTATAAAAATAGATTAGGGAGAAGTAAATCCAGTCATTTGTAAGATAGTTACTTTAATGAGCTGAATGAGTGAAGCAAACAGCCAAACAGACAAGACAATGCATTTTCAACTACATTTATTGACAAATCACATCTTGTCTTGGAAGTAAAAGTAGTAGAGTACCCTGACAACAGCTTCAGACTTAGTAGTTTATTTAGTTATTTTTTCCCATCCAATCTTCTTTCATGATTAGTATATTTTAGCATCAACTGTTATTTTAGTAAAATGTAATCAAATGAGCAAAATTTACTTATGATTTAATAGAGCTATTGAATTAAGTTCTTTTAAACCCAATACTTTAGCTATCATAATACATATTTTAAAGAAAGTTTTCATCAGATTTGTTTCTTCAGATCTCCCAAATGTTTAAAATTCTGGTTGAATCAACAAATGTTTAAATTAATACTGATTAGGAAAAATAGGGTTCTGGCATAATATAGATTTAAAAAGCAAATGATTAAGTCAACTGAACGTGTTTCTTCCAATTTTTTTATCTGTATATAAAGTAGTTCTTGAGTGTCTTGAAATGAATGACCCCTCTGAATATTGACCAGATATTCTGGGAATATCATTATTTTTTTTAAGTTTAAATAGAGCCTGAATTCTCCAAAAATAAAAATTTGTCCATCTTTCCTATCTTGGTTTTGAGATTTAATAACCACATCTAAATAATGGCTGTAAAGGTAGGCTAGATTAAGGCCCTGTTTCTAAAACTTTCCAACATGTTGAAAGTTCACTTTTTCTCTGTGAACACTTATGTATTTATACCTTCAACATCTGTTTCCTTAAAACCCATTAGGCTACAAGATAAGAAGAAAAAACATTAAATGAAAGTAAGAGTGATTTAATTCTTATTGGCCTAAGTGACTTCCTCTACAAGCCAAAAACAATGAAAAAAATGTCACACAATCACATTTTCTTTTCTTTCCTTCCCCCCTCCCACTTTTTTTCTTTTTTGTTAAGTATTTGGTGTTTTTCAGGGCTCTCTCTGTTAAAGATACTACAGGATATATCACTTCAAATCACCATCCAGAATGCATTACTTTTATTATTTTACAAATTGCTTTACAAATAAGAGTAGAAAAACTGGAGGAAAAGCTTCAGGACAGATAATTTCTATATGAAAGAAACATTGGGAAATGTCTCCAGAGTGGGCACTACCTGTAGAAACTTGGTCTCAGTGCACTGGAAGTGAATCATGCCATATCCCTAATTTGAAGACTTTTATTGCTTCAGAACAAGATGTAGACACAGTGCATTTATGAAGGGAACTCTATACAATCAGTAAATATTTATTGAATACACATACACACACAATATGCACACATCCATTAAATTTTATGGAACTTAGATTAAATAAGTTAAAAACTATATAGAACATGTTTTCTAAGAATTAAAAATACTGGATTGAGGAAGCTACATGAACAATTTACAAAATAATTTATAACAGAGATTCAAACAATAGAAACACACACAAGTAATTTTGATTTGTGGAAAACAGAAACATTTCATAGATAAAGCAGCATTTGAATTAAATCTAAGAGTGAGAGTATAATATTGAGATCAAGAAATAGAAAAGAATATAAACAAAATGAGAAAGTATTGATGAAACTGATGATCCAGACACTGAGTGAAAGATATGTGAGAGGAATGGGCAGAGACACAGCTGTAGAGATTAAGCTTAGATTTTGGAAGTGACTGTCCAGTGTTGAACTGGGACTTTACTGAATAGATTGAACAAGAAAAAATTTTCATAGACTTTCTGATCTGATGAGGGTAAGATTTAACATAATGAGCTGCTGAGTCAAGAACAATAATTCTGTGACTAATGGTTATATATTTGGGAGGAGATGGAGAAGGATTGGAAAGGATAGAAGATACCAAGAACATTTTTACAGTAGTCCAGGTGAGAAAAGTCAGCACCTGAACTGGACATTGAATTGTGAGAAAGCTAAAAAAAATGGTTCAAAAGATCTCTTGAAAGCTATATAATTTTATTAACCAATTTAATAATATTTTTTTTAAAAAAAGATCAACCACTTAAAGACAAAGGGATCAGAAGAAAATCTATTAATACATTAGCTGAACACTTATTTAGTCTCAGGAATTAATTTAAATAAATTTTGTTAAAATATAGGCAGTTTTCCTTTTGTTCCTAAGTATAAAGTTTTTTTTGTATGTGATTATGACAAATATCAGCAATTACAAACACATAAAACTACCTATGGAAATGAACATTTCTTTTCTCAGTTAACCATTATTCAAATACATAATAATTGCATTCAACAAATCTAATTTCTGAACAGCTGTGTTTTTGCAAGAAATCATCACTGATGAGCTTGGAATATAGACAACATTTTTTCATTCATAGAATTATTTCACAATTGGTAATCTAGTGTAGACTGTTTAAGGACAACATACAACAACAAAAATATATTTTCATGCCAAATTGACAGATGACATAGCAACATAACTAATAAAAGAGTCCAGTCTTAATAATACAAACATAATAGTGTAAATTTTAAAGTAACAACCTTTAATCTTTCTTTTATTTGTGCCTCTCTTCAAATTCAAACTCCATATTAAACTTAAGGTAGATTTACTTGTTTGTTGAGTCAGTAAATATTTATTGAATTTTTACTGTATGGTAGGTACTTTCTTCCATCAGAGACACCAACAAGAAGACACATTCTGGTGAAATGGTTGGACAATATAAACTAATTATTGCAAAGTCCAGTGCAATGTACAATCTATAACTGAGAGCATAAAACAGTAATAGTAAGTAGGAGGGAGAAATGACCAGAGCTGGATGGAGGTTATTATTTCTTAGAGAAAAAAATGCATTCATCCTGAAGCTCAGGATGAGCTTAAATGATATTTAGGAATGATTCAGAAAGAAAGCAGAGGGAAGATGATCTTCAGAAATATAGAGGTATAAGAAGGTATGATGAGTTCAGAGGAAGAATAACACGTTTTCTATGAGTGGAGTTCAGAGAATCAAGGAGGGATTAGATGAAGAGAGATGAGCCTGGAGTAAAGAGTACAGAATTTATTCTGAAAATAATGGCTTTGTAAGAGTTTTACTGGGAGAAAGTAGGAAAAATTAATTACAATTGACCCTTGAATGACACAAATTTAAACTGCATGGCTCCACTTATTCACAGATATTTTTTTTTCAGTAAATACTGGCTTCTACATATGACTTCTTAGAGCACACATTCGGTATGTAACATCCCTCATCCTACCAAAGCCTGTCATGAGAGACAAGACTTCATATTAGTTCCTTAGCAGGTAGTTCTGAGAGACCAAGAAATTGTCCCTAATCTGAGCAATAGCCAGATGGTAGCACATTCTCTCATTCGCTCTCCTTCCTTCATTGCCTCCCATCCCTTTCCCCACCATTTCATGTCCCTTGAATTGCACTTTGTAATAAAATAGCAACACATAAATTTATTTCTGAGAATCCAGGATAAGAGTAAGCTAAAAAAAAAAAAAAATTCTTAAGAGGAATAAGAACTAACATTCTCAATATTACCTTATTTCTGTTAAATTACATATTAATAATTTTAGTGTCCAAGTCACACCATACTTCTTTGATGAATTTCATATCTTTGGTCATAATACAGCACTAAGGAAAAGAATTAAAATAATCTTAGGCTGTGACAGCCTAAAACCCTCGTTATAAAACACGCGAAGTGGCTAAGTTACGAAAATAATGTTTTATGGCCTGGATTGTCAGATATGTACACTTATGAGATGTTATGTGTGGGGGCTCTGCAAAGCTTCCAGTTTTTTTGATTTGTGTGTTTTTTTTTTTTGCTTCGTTTCAGCAGAAAACTAAAATAGTATTTAAAAAGTACTTTTCGGGTAATCTAAACAGCCAAAAAAATTGATGAGTTCATGAAAACATGAGAATTTAAGATAATCAAGTAATTTTAACTCATAATTGCCCTTTCTTTTTTTAAAAAAAGTAAGATAATAAATTATTTTAACAAATACCAAAAAAAGTATATTATTCTTAATTTAAGGTTTATGACTGTCAGCCAGAAAAATAGAGAGCACATCTCTTTATCAAAAGTTGTAGAAAGTATAAAGAAGAAAACATTTGACTGAAAAGTAATTAAATATACTTGTATTTCATTTTGAGGCTTTAATAAAATCATAAAAAAAAACTTTTTCTTGAAATTTTGATTTGTAAATTATATGCTATGTGATGAATATTTAAAAAGTTTGTTCTCCTTACAGCCAATGATATTTAGTAAATAAAAGATAATTAAGAGATTATGTATCTAAAAGAATTGAAATAAAACTATAATGTTTAAATCTAAGAGATTTGAATATTTCGCCATGAATAGGGACAAATCGGTGGAGCACATGAGAAATTATTGCTCATCACAAAGGGAATAAAACTCAGAGAGCTGCTCATCAGCCTACAATTCTTTTCTTATAAACTGTGGCATTTTTCTTCTGCAGGAGATATTGTAACATAATCTTCTTCATCTAAAACACTGCTGTGTAGGAGGTGATTTGGTGTAACAACAGCAAAAAATGGGTTATCTACCGCCACTTAAGAGTAAAGAAACAAAGGGACTTTGAGCATGTTATTTAAATGTTTTGAATCCCAGTTTCCTACTTTTAAAGAAAATTTTAAGAAAGGGATAAACAGCAACTACCCCCAGAAGAAATTTTTAAAACATAATAAAACATATTATTGAAGTTCTCATGTAATGAGAGTCAAAAAATGTGAATCATCCATACCCTTGTAGAAGAACCACTCATATATTAAAATGGTATACACAGCATAGCTGGGTTTTCATTCATTGTATTTAGTAAGCATGTTCAATCAGCATGAGATTGACAAGAAATGACTTAAAGATTATGATACTTACACTGCATTCTCCCCATAGAGCTACTGTCTTAGACATTTGCTGTGCCTCACCCATATCTAAATGGGGCCTCTCTTTCTTTATCATTGCTGTAACCACCAGATTTGCACAAGTGTGACCTAGCAGCACTTCATCTCAGCTGTATTACATGCCTTTTTCTTGGCCCTTGTGCAACTTGAACTTATAGGTGAACTTATAAGCAATGCCCTGTGAGGCAACCTTGGTAAGACACAGGTATCCCTGGGTAAATGCTACCTTAAAGAGACCTTAGAACTACCCATTGGGATCCGAGCCCAGTTACACACAGTGGTATCAATTCAACTCAAGAATGTCTCCTGACTTGGTTTTCATTTCTTCCCTCCCCTCATTTTTCCCAACCAGAAGCCCAAATAAGCTATCTGCATTCAAGTCCTGATTTCAGGCTCTTCTTGGGAATAGTAGGATGGAGAAAATCCAGGTAAAGAGAAGCCACTAATAAATTTATTAAAACATGTTAATAGAATGGTGACTTGTAGTTACCAAAAGGGAAAGAAACATGAATACTTTATCAGCATTATAATAATAGTAGTAAAAAAAATAAATGAATTTAAGATTTAATTTACTCCATTTTTAAAAAATCCAAAAGGAACATTCGGCTCACTAAAGTTACTGCCATCCTAAACAATTGACCAAGTCACCGTCTTCTAGGAGTGAAGGCTATCTGTTATTTTTCAATATATTCAAAGGGAATTGAGCCAGAACATGGAGGAGTTATGGAATTTCCTCACTGCTTTTCTTGGCAGAAATTTCTAGTGCAATTTGAAATCACCTAACTGAAGTTTATGCTTTATCTTTCACATAAATCATGTACAGAGATTCAGAAAGACATAAGCTATTGAAAAACTTTCTCACAAAAGTTCCAACATCACAGCTGCCTTCTCATATAGTTTTTGTTTTCTTTAATTCTCAGAAAACAAAGGAAATTTTAACAACAGTATAGATTATATTTATACAGTCCCGCTTGTGTTTTTTTTTTTTTCTCACAACAATGGAAATACCATTTTGTGGAATGACAAAACCATTTTTGCCACAAGTGTCTTCTGAAAAATTTTCCCTTTTTGTCCCCATGAGCATATATAAATAATGAACCAATACACTTTTGAAAGCAACTCTGAATATGAAATCTATAAACTGCAGAGCTCAGAAGTTGTGTATGTACAACTCCTAGTTTGCCATTCACATTTAGTCTATGATAGTGAGGACACCTTGAAGGTATGCAGAGTACAACCTTCATAGTCATTCTCCTCTCTCTCTTCAGTATGCTTTGCCCACCTGTTCCATTCTATACTTCTTACAACATAACAATAATCATAAATCTTCAGATAGTACTTATGATGGCAATCAATACTCTAAGGTCTTTAAAGATCTCAATGAATCTTTAAAACCCTAGAAGAGTTATAACTAAGGTAGAGAGTAGTTGAAAAACTTTCTAAGATTGCACACTTAATAAGTTCAGGAGCTTTTAGAGATTCACACCCAAAGTATTCAACCCTGTGTCTATGTTCTTAACCACTACAATATGTTTTCTCTCCATGTAACTAAAATCCTTGCCAAAATAAGGGAAGCCTAAACACAGTGGAAGCATCAAAAGACCATGTAGTGGATACACAGAGAAAAGTGACTATAAAAAGAATAGC
>JAQQSQ010000908.1:0-13513 GCA_028627145.1 Eidolon dupreanum | reverse complement strand
TCTGTCTGTCTTGCTGTCTTTCGTTCACTGGCTTTGCTGTCCTTGAGGCACAGTTCTGAAGCTCTGGTCTCCAGGATCTGGTTTCGATTCCCACCACTGCTTTCAAGTAAGAGGCTCTGGAAGGAGAGTTGAGAGACCTTAGCTCCCGTCCTGGCCCTGTCTGTCCCCAGCTAACCGTGTTCCACTGAGTCATTATCGTTAGAATGTCAACTGTGAGCCATCCACACTCCTGCATCTGGATCCCATTATGACCAGAGCCTGTGTTTATGAGACCGTTGGCCAGAGTTAATCTGTGGCCAAGGGACATTTTTATCTCCTGTAGGTTTACCTTGGCCTCATTAGTCCAAACTGGGACCCCTCCGTGACCTCCTCCCTGTCAACAGGGAACGTAGCATCTTCCAAAATGCCTTACGGGCATACCTCGTTTTATTTCATTTTGCTTTACTGAGCTTCACAGATGTTTTGGTTTTTTACTAATTGAAGGCAAGACCTTCCGCCAGCAGAAAGATTACAACTCATTATTACGATACTCACTTTACAGTGGTGGTCTTGGAACCGAAGCCACAGTATCTCCGAGGCGTGCTGTATTCTAAGTCGCTTCTAAAAAGGGCCATCGCTTTATAGAGCCATGAACACGAGTAGTTTCAAAAATTGCATAGCTCGTGCGGATTATAAAGTATAAAAGGTGACTGACTGGAAGAGAGGTCTGATTGAAAAGAGGAGCCGGAAGTGAGAGAATGCATCGCAGGCATTAACTTTTTAAATTGATTTGTCTTTTATTACTAATACAAACAACAGGAAAAGCTGTTGCTTTCCATTTGAGGATATTAAGTGAAACATCGAACCCACTGACGGTCCCATCTGCCAGGGAGATGATGATAAGTACGCGAAGGCTTTTAGGGCTGCACCTATTTTCCGAGGAGATGTAATCAGTAAGTCACCTGGGTCGTTAGGTTATCTTCAGTCTTCCCTGACTCATCTCTTGGACCTTGCGCTGTACGGTGAAATAATTTAAAATTAAACTTTTCTTTGCTATGAAATGAAGTTGGGAGCGGTGTGTATTTGAGTGTCTCTCTGCCTGAGTGCTCCGGTCCCCACGCAGGATAAGTCCGTGCATGACACACGCGGGCGTAGGTGGGCTCGAGAGCACCTTGGTGACAGAAGCTAACACTCAGCTCTGGCAGAGATGGCGACGTGCTTGGATGCCCACCACGCAGAGGGAGAGACACACTCACATGCGACAAACGCACGTATACGCGCAAGGACACGCGCACACACTTTCAGAGACATTGAAATACCTCGCGCCTTCACAGATCCCGTGAGCCAGCCCAAGGGACAGAAGGCTCCCAGCCACAGGTACAGAATGTGTTCATGCTCCGGAAAGTTGGCCCAGTTTTCCGCCTCGCTGCAAAGCCCCAAGCACGTCTCCCCAAACCCGAGGGCAGGAGGGCTGGAACCACTCTTCAGCTCGAGGTATAAACCAGTCATTTTTCAAGAGGGATCCAAGGACCTTCCTGACCCAGAACCACCCAGGTGCTTGTTAAAAATGGGGATTTCTGGGCTGTAAAACAGATGTAAGGAACGAGCTCTCTGGGGGTGGGGCAGTGACATACATTTAAACAAGGGCCACAGCTAACTTCTTTTTCACTTTTGAGGTGTGATTGGCATACGTACGAAAGCTGTACGAATCTAGTGTGTACAAGTTGATGCATGTGGAGATAAGCATACGTCTGTGAAACCATCACCACAATCTGCGCCTTAAACAGAGACCCATCACCTCCGCAGGCTTTCTCCCACGCACCCGCTTTTATCATCACCGTCGTTACGATTCCTTTGAGAACTGCTGCTGCAGATGGCTTGGATTCCGGAGTCCGTCGCCCATAGGGAGTGCCCTGGCAAGGCGGGGGAAGCGGGGCCACTGGGGACAGTCGGGCATCAAGTAGTTGGTCTTCCATCTGAGTGGTTGGCAGCCCCTCAGGGGGCCCGGTTGTTTTCATTACTTGTGGTCAGACCCCTGATGCCCCATGGTGGTGACAGTGAAGATCCAAAAATAGTGAGTGTGGTAGGAGAGGTCGTGTGGGTTGGCGAAGTGGCGAGTGGGTGGTTTGGAGGAGAACGATTGGAGTTGGTTGACAGTGGGGGAGCAGGCGGACGCCGGGAGGATCAGTATGCATTACTCCCTGCATAATTCACGACAGGCGTAGCACTCACTGCCGAGCAGGTACGGACTCCCTGGAGCCACAGCTGCGTTTGGAGCTGTAATCCTCACTGATGCATTGGCCGAGTCATTTTCTGAATTCCGAAGATGTGCCAGACACTGTGCTTTTTGTGCTGAGGTTTCAGGAATGAGTAAGAGTGCCCTGAGCTATGCAGTTCTGCCCCGATCTGTAATGGAATGAGCTGCCCCTGGGGAGCTGGCGGTCGGGTATGCCAGCCACCTCTGTCCTCTTCCCGCCCATCGACATCTCTTGTTAAACCGAGAAGGCAGAGCCTGTCACCTTTGAATCGTGTTGCCCCTTCTCCTGGCTCCTCGGGCCACTCGTACGTTCTAAGTGTGGGCCTCTCTCCAGTACATGGACCCTGTCCCTCCTGCCCTCGGCCTCCCATGGCAGCGGATCTCCACATCACAGTTTGGGCCACCCGTTCCCCCTCCTCTGGCCAGCCCCCCCACAGAAGAAGGGGCAAGCTCCCAGCCACAGCTTTGCTGAGCCGGTGGTGTTTCCTGTGTCCCTTGTCCCATTGGCTGCTGCCCCACAGGGTCTGAAAGCTGATGATCAGGGCTCTCGGTGTTAGTGTCAGGCTGTGGCCCTGGTTCCTGGGCACAGGTGGAGATGGTGACATTGTGGGTGCAATTGCCTTAGGTTGGGTGTCCCTAAAAGCAGAGCCCGACACCGGAGAAGAAACACACTGGGTGCAGGGAGTCTAACTGGGAGAGCTCAGGAAGCGGGAGTAAGCAGTGGGCCGGGCCAGGGGTGACACATTAAGGAATTAGGGAGCCACTCCATTCTACCTCCCAGGGATCGTGCCCCAGGAGGGCGGGAGGTGGGCTCTGGCTCCCCTGAGGCTGACGGCCCTCGAGCGTGTTTGCTCACCTGGGCCTTTGTGTGGGCAGAGCTTCTGGACTGGGTGGGCCTGGGCAGACTTGTGAGCCTGTGAAGCAGAAAGCAAGGTGATACGGTACACAGAACGAACTCTGAAATCAGAGGGAATGCCTCCCAGAAGGCCCCAAAGTGTGAGCTACAGCACTGTGCCTGGGACATCCATCCTTGTCCTCCCCACCAAATACATGTGTGGCATCTTTAAATGAAAAGGATAAAGAGCAAATGCCATCTTAGGTAAATTTAAGGACCATAGCCTCAGAACAGAATTCAGAGTCAAAGTCTAAACTGGTTTTTTGGGAATTGGGGATCTAACATAAAATCTCAAAGTAACGAATCTTGCCTCCACCCCACCCTCCTTTGTTACCTAGCTGGCCTGCCAGCAGAGGTGGGAGAGAGAACACTCGCGCAGAGGTGAGGAGGGCCTGAAATACGAGTTTGTTAGAAACAGCAGAAGGAGGGGAAGGTGGAGGTGAATTACTCTTCCTCTGTGTTTTCTCTGTTCATGCTCAATAGATGTTGTAGGTACCATTCCCCAAGGCTCCTTTGTAGACCGAGCGAACAACTAAGTGGCTGAATGAATGAATGGATGATGGATGGATGAATGAATGGTACTAGTGGCTTATACGTTTATGTCTCAACACACACTGTCACACCAGAAACCCCCAATGCTCAGTTTCTTGTCTTTCATTCAAGTCCTTTCACTGTTTACCTAAACCTGAGGCACGTGGCACCCGGCACACCTCGAAACCCTGGATCCTACGGGCCCCCAACATCAGCCTCTTGGGGAGCACACACACATCTTACCAAAAATGTTCATTCCCATCTTGCCTTCCACCTGTGAGACTTCAGCTTAAAACCTGAAGACAGCTGACATGGCGTTTAACAGATTAGTTCCCTGAAAGCAGCCAACACCTGTCATGTCCCAGCCTTCCCTTACAGAAAATTAGAGGTGGCTTCCCCAGCGTGACGCAGGGGCCGATCGTAGCAAGCCCTGGCTGGAGAACCTCGAGGTGTGGCGACGGCGCCATCCTCCGGGCCCCTAACCTCCTGTCTGCTTTTCTATTTCCGAGGCTTTGTGGACATGCTAGACACGAGCCCTGTAACTTTGTCTTCGTACTTAAGAGCTGAACGAACAAAGGATCCTGCAGAAAATACACCGTACACCACCCAACATGTGCCTGGTGCATGGTAGGCGCTCAGCAAACCTCAGCCACTGTTATTACGTTCTACTACGACTGTTATCATCGTCATCATCGTTATCGTCCGTTCTTATCACCCCTACTATATGTGGTAGGCAGACCTGGGTTTGAATCGCAGATCTGCTGGTTTATAGCTGTGTGACTTTAGGCAAGTGCCCAAACCTCTCTGAGGCTCATGGTTCTTTTATAAGAGAAACGCGGCAGCGGCCCCTGGGGTTGTTGCGGGGACTCAGTGAGATAGCCACATGTGTGTAACTCCCTGTGCGCGACTTGCCTGCCACACAACCTGCGTGTCGTTAACAGCCACCACGCTGTGCCCTGGGCTCCTTTCACAGCGTCTGTGCCTCTGGCTTAGCGTTTTTCTTATTTGGCCTGATAGCAATATTAGCTGCTGACATCCCCAGCATTCCCAAACTTCTTGGGATCATGCGACACTTCTTTTTCATCACTGTAGACAAAAGGGAGCCCAGCACTGTACTTCCATTCAGTAGGCGCATAATTAATGAGGGCTTATGTGTTGGGAGTGTGTTTAGTGGGTTTCCTCCAGTTCCGGAAGGGACCCTGCCAAGCGCAGGATTGAAAGGGTTAGCGTTGGAGGAGAGGGGTGACATCTCTCCCCTGAGTTGGGAGGGACACGTGGGGAGAAAGCAGATGCACCATTCTTGACTTGAGGACATGGCCTGTCGCCATCCTGCTGCAGCTGGCTTGGGTGAAGTTCAGCTGCGAAGTCCTGCACTCTTCGGTCTGGGGACAGAGGCCTCGGGAGGGTGGGGACCGGCACCCCGGAAGCCTCCTGAAGTTATAGTGCACTTGACACCTGCTGTGACTTCTGCATCCACTCCCCTTCTCCACAGGCATCAACTCCCTGCATTGACCCCCCTGAAGGCAGCACGTGTGTGTGTGTGTGTGTGTGTGTGTGTGTGTGTGGTAGATGTGTGTGACAGGTGTGCATATTCAGTGGCAGTAGACAGAGTGGCCCACAGACTCCAGGGGTGTTTGGATCCCCTTCTGGTCCTGATTCATGTGACTCAGGAAGTGTGCTCTCTGATCACTATCTTTTTATGTAAATGTTGACCATAAAAGTTTTTTGGCTGGAACATAAGGGACAAACTGCTGGTGCCACTTCTTTGTCATCCACTGACCTCCAGGGAAGGAGTTCTAGTCCTTTGGCAAATAAAAATGTACAAAGTGTGAACCCCCAGAATATAAATACATCTGGCACTGTGAGTGAGATGTTCTCACTTGTGAAAGTTGAATATTTACCCTGAGTCGCAGCCAAGAGATCCCGGGGAGAGGGGACGGCTCTGTGTCCTCATTGCGGTGGTTTTACCACAGAGTTATACATCACCTAGAATGCATAGAGCTCACATCAAAAAACTAAATTCAAAAATTCTTTTAATTTAAAATCTATTTACCACTAAAGACCTCTGAGGAAATTGTCCATATTATTAAACCCTTAATCCTTACCTTGCCTGGTTTTTCTTCCTGTTTTTGTGTTGTCGTGTTGCATTTGGGTGAGAGATATCTTTGTCCCTCCTGTGACAGGATGGCCAGCAGAGTAACAGTCATTTCTGGAAACAGCCAGTCAGGGGAACCTATGCAAACAAGTCTGGGGAATAAACAGCTGCTGACAGAAACATTGCTATCAGTTTCTTTATGTTTCACGTGTAGGTCATGGACTTGTCCTCTAAAAGTTAAGGACAGTGACCAGTAGAAAGAGAAGTGACTAACCGTTGCCTCTGAAATGTGAAGACTTTGGAAGTCAAGAAAGAAGATTAAGTCTTTGTGGAATTTAGTCATAGGCCTTATTGTGCCTCCAGGGTCCTGCCCTTGGCTCTTGCATTATTATGGCCATGGCCAGCACAGCTAAGTGTAAAACAACAAAGTTTTCCCTAAAATTGTTTTCTGGACACCAGCTTCACCCTGCAGCAAGCCTCCCGCTGAGAGGATTTTCGTGGTTATTACAGAGAAGTAGCTGGTTTTGCAGGAATGGGTTATCTTGTCTATATTCTAAGTGACAGGCCGTGGAGAGGGGCCCCTGTCCTCGGCAGTGACCTCAGGCTTGGTGAGGCTGGTTCCCAGCAGCCCGACCTGAGCCATGCACCCCAATAACTGGGCCGTGGCCCAAGGCCACATGCTGGGCACAGAGCCATGTTCCCTCCTTTCCCTCCCCACTTACAGGAGCTTGTCACTTGCTTCCTGGGAAGAAGTGAGAGGGTCAGCAGCGTGTGAATGTCATTTCACCATGTCCTCTGCATCTCAGAGCAGCCAGTTTAAGACATGAGTTTTCTGTGGGCCTCCCAGCAGTGAGAGGTCTTACTTGCAGATCCGAGCTCATGGTCACCCCACCCATTTGCCTTGCCACCGAACCCACCTGTCACCCGTCATGCCACTCAAGCTGTACTCTGCATTAGCTCCAAAGAGGCTGAGGCTGTCCTTCCCTGCTCTTAAACATTTCTTCTTCTTTCTCAGAAGCCACTTCCTGAAGCCCCTTTCCCGATCCTGTGTCCCACCCTCTGTTCCCTGCTCTGGCTTCCCCATTTTGGTACCTAAAACCTGGAATTCAAAGCCCCGTTCCTTAGCCCCAGTCTTCCCTTCCCCCCGCGTGGCCTCAGCACCCAGCCTACCATGAGCCCGCACTGCTCCCAGGGTTTAGGGTGCCCCACCCACCCGGGCCCCCAAATCCAGCTCTGCCCCATGCCCTTCATGAAACTCAAGTGCCAAATTTGCCACAAACAGAAGCGATTTCCTCCTCGGAACATTTGGATTTAGGATAATCTATCTCGTTGCTCATTTTTTCATCCATTCGACCCCTAAGAAAATCCCACACCTCCTGGTACCAGGGTCTGGCTCTTAGACCCTGTGGAAGAGCCAGGGCTGATGTCATCAGCCAACTTGCAGTGAGCTGAAATGACTAGCCACCACCAGCATAGTCTACAGAAGGGACATAGAGACAGAGACCTGG
Source organism: Eidolon dupreanum (assembly GCA_028627145.1). Taxonomy (NCBI): domain Eukaryota; kingdom Metazoa; phylum Chordata; class Mammalia; order Chiroptera; family Pteropodidae; genus Eidolon; species Eidolon dupreanum. The sequence goes on along the minus strand of JAQQSQ010000908.1, from coordinate 6,248 downwards.
GTCTCAGCATCTCACCAGCTGTGTGACTTGGGCTGATTCTCCAAACCTCCCCGAGATGCCATGTCCTCAGCTCATTGGGTCAGATGACCTCCCACGCCAGGACCTTGGCAACTGCGAAGGTCTCCGTAAGGCCGGAGCGTGTGTTGAGCTTCACACAGCCCCTCCACGTCTTGCGCGTACTGGAGGGTGTAAATTTATTTCTAACCATGACCTGCTGGCTCCCCCTTTTCTATTTCTGGCCTTTCCTTTTTTCTCTTCTTCCTCTACCTATTTGTATTCCCGAGGTTCTCCCAAGCTGGTCCAGGTGGACACATCAGCAGCAGATGAGACATCTCCAGACAGCGGCATGCTTAGACACTGGGGGGACACAGTTAAGCGAAATCTCAGCTTTCACAATATTGCCATTTAATTGCTTTACTGTCATATGTCAGGGCTACCCCTGCAAGAAATGTATTCGTGTGTGACTCTCAATTTGGGGCCATGCAGATCCAAATGAGGTTTCTGCCAGCACTGACAGAAACAATAAGGTCGAAGATAGATTTTCTCTGAGAAATGTGCCATAAAATTTTCTCTGCCATGGTTTGTACAGGAAGATCATAATCTCCACCTCGTTGCTTTGCTTTATATGCTCTATTCAGCAAGGGTTATCACGTATCTACTATGCGTGGGACACTGCAAACGCCAAGGGGACAGTACCCTGGCTTTGGGGAATATGCTGCAGCTTCTTGGGGGAGAAACAGCTCTTCTGGGCACTCTCGTTTGGGTGAAAGCCTCGGGAACGTAAAGGCACCAGCGAACTTAGCAGAGGTGTCAAGTGGGCCAGACGCCTCTCCATGAGGGGGAATTCTGTCGAGAAAGTCTCAGGTGAGAAGCGAATTGAAAAGAAAGATCATTTATAGGCTGACAGAGGTGGGTGGTTTAACGCTAAAAGAATGCAGATTTCAGAGAATAAAATGCATAGGTACCCACGGAAAACAGCCATTTAGAAAGCTGAGTGCCTAGTTCTCTATATGAACTGAACATGTTTGTATTTGTGCAGGCCTTTGGTTATGGTGGTGACACATTTCCTGAGTGTTCCAGGAGCGTGGCTTTATGTGACTGTCATTGTAACAGTGAGGGCAGGTCCTGTGGCATCTCGCTGTGCAGTTCAGTACCTTGCCTGAGGTCACCCACATGACAGTGACCCAGCCAGGAGTGCAGCCAGTGTGTCCCACTCCGTCCAGGCGACGACTTCAGGAAACTGGGGGAGGTTGAAGACCCTGAGCTGCAACCCCCTAGAAATTCCACGGATGCAAAGGAACCACCTCTGGCTCCTGCGGACAAGCCCAAGAATGCGTTTGATCTAAGCAGTCACCAGTCTGTCCTCCTGGCTCCCGCCCAGCTGCAGATGGGTGTGCCAAGTGATGATTCATTTTCCCCTCACGTTGGAAGTCCCGTGCATGCTGCTGCACGGACACTGGATTTGCATACTGCAGTTTTGCATGTTGCTCCCCTGTCCTGGTGGAGGAAGTGAATCATGGTGACCTTGACACATTGGACAGCGCTGCCTCTGCACCGGCTCTAGAATGAACGAGGCTGTGGCAGAGGCCCCGCGGCGTGGGTGCGGAACTCAGTGCGCATGCGTGCTGGCGGGGCGTGTTGCCCCCTCCACGCATCGCCCCGCCCACTGGGACCACGGTGGATTCAGGCACGGGTCAGCCTTGACCCCAAGAGCTTACCCCTAAAAACATAAACAGGATGGATACAGGTAACTGCGATGCCAGGCAAAGAGCGATCAGTTCATAAACTAGCTGAAGTGCAAGTGCTGAAGTCCAAGAGCTGCGGGCCTTTGCGTTGGGAAGGACCAGCTGGTGCTTGGTGCAGAGAGACCCGCCCCCCGCATCCTGCCCCACTGCAGCCCCTGCCCCGCCCTCTGACACGGGGTGTCCCCGAGCCCACTTGCCCTTGGCTGAAACTTCCTCCGCGCAGTCTAACTTCTTGCTGCCTCCGAGCCTAAGCGTGGTTTTGCTCTCCAGGCCCTAAAGAGAAAGCGGGGAGGGACCTTGTGCATATGCACGTTATCCCCCTTTCCACCGAGCAAGACTCACCACACTTAAATACTTTCCATTTTGCCGGCACAGCATGAGAATTGCTCAGTGTGTTTTGCCACAGAAACTGAACATGTTTCTAAAGAAACATGACAACATCGCCTTTCGTAGCAGGAGGGAGGGGAGGGAACTCGGCCGGCTCCGCTGCGAAGGAGCTGTGCCCCCTGCGGCCCTGGAGAAATGAGATGGTGCCCTGGTCTGGCGAGGGGGGTGGAGGATTCCAGCTCCTCATGGCTCCCTGTCAGGGTGCTTGCTGCCCAGGCCGCACCCCTGCCCTGACAGCCCGGGCGCCCCCATCGATAAGGCGGGCCGTTGGATCCGATGGAGGCAGGCTGTGGTGCTATCATTTTTCTTATTTATTATACTATTTATTATACCCATCCTTCAGGATCTTACCCAGGTTTCATTTCTCTATTTTTCGTTCTTTGGCCACTCTGCTCTCCGTGCGTCTCTCCCTGTGTGCTGTAAATTCCTGTTGCATTTAAAATCTGTGTGTTTATGCCGCTTTGCAATTGATGAAACTTTGGGACTTGCATTTGCTTTGTAACTGTGCCCTGGGTTTTAGTCCTGGGCAGCCCGCTAGCTTATAAATGTCCTCAGTGTCTTCTGGTGATTAAAATATTCTCCATACTTGATGGTGGGGTTTGAGGATTTGAGATTTCACAAGGCCTGTGAAAGGAAAGCTGTTCTATAAATCCCCAAAGTTTTGCATGAGCCACAAAGGTCAGCATTAATGAAAATCATTTCAGGGATTTTTTTCATAAATAAGATATGTTGAAAAGAACTTTTTCAGGAACTTTCATGCATTGATGGTGAGAATGTAAAATGGTGCGGTCTCTGTGGAAAACAGTTTAGTGGTTCCTCAAAAAGTTAAATGTGAAATTACCATCTGATGCCCACAATTCCACTCCTGGGTGTTTACCCAAATGAATGGAAAGCAGGATCTGGAACAGATATTCGTGCACTCATAGCAACAGTATCCACGGTAGTGAAACGCCGGAAACAGCCCCCGTGTCTATCAGTGGACGAATGTTTAGTGGACTGTGGTCTCTTCGTGCAATGGGACGTTAGTCCGCCATGAAGAGGAACAAAGCACGCATGGCTGTGACACCATGGGTGTGCATCCACAGCATCGCGCCAGGTGACAGGAGCCAGACACGGAAGGTCACGCAGCATATGGTTCTCTTTATGTGGACCATCCGGAAATAGGTGACTCCACAAAGACAGTGCAGATAGGTGTTTGACGGGCAGAGAGGAAGGAATTGGGGAAGCCGGTGACTGTGGAAGGGCTTCTGCGTCTGAGGGGCGGAGGTGTTCCCGAAGTGCCTAGAGGCAGTGGTTGTGTAACGTGGTCAATGAACTACATGCCACAGAGCAGTTCACTTTAAAGTGGTTACTTTATGTTATGTGAACGTTGTCCCAACGAATTAGTTTTTTTTAAAAAGAACTTTTTCAGAACTTTTTCAAGTTGTCATGGGATGAGATTTTACTGGGCACTGAGACTTGGGTCCTTTTTCTTTTTTGTACATGGGACCTTGTACGTGGTTAAAATTGTCAGCTAGAACATGAGGAGCTTGGAGAGCTGTATGCATGTAGGGACTCTAGGAGCTGATTAAAAAGTCCTCACAAAAGCAAATATTTCGGGATGATTTATACTTTTCCAATGCTAGGTTAAAGCACTAAAGTAGACTGTGTTTGTTTGTTTTCCTGGGCTTGGGAAGAGGAACAGCTTTATCCTAGCTTTCTTTGAGGCCCCTGGGTACCCCAGTATGTAAAAGTGAAGGTTGATCTTGCTCTGGTGAACATATTACCTGAAGAACAGGCGCAGTTCGTGCCGTGAGCCTGGAGTTCAGAGCTGTGCCAGCCGCCTCGTGTCCGCGCACCTGCCCGCTCTGTCTCCCTCCCTCCCTCCCTCCCTCGTCTCTCAGGGGTAATATTTTTCTGGGAAAAAAAAAGATTTTGTGTATGATATTTTAATATTCCTAAAGTGTATGGAATAGTTAATTTTAGAGCTGGCAACCCTGAAATAAAACCCAGTTCTGCACCTTCACATGTCCTCAGGCAGGTTACTAAACTGTCCTGTGCCTTGGCTTCCTGGTCCCTACGTCGGGGATAATCACACCGTCTTATGAAAGTGTGAGGCTTGCGTGAAACCCACAGAAACATTAGCCTCTCGGCAAAGGAAAACGCCACGAAAGTGTGTCGCCTGTAGAGCATTACCTCCAGGGACACGTCAGGTGTTCCCTCCAGCCTCTTGCTTGACTCCCCTGGACACTTTTCACCCTTCCTTATGTCTGTGTCCCTCTGTGTCATACCCTTTGTTTGCACTACTGTTTAGAGGAAGTGCAAAGTACCTGGGTCTTGTTTGTTTTTTTTCATTGACTATCTTCCCTAGTCAATAAGGGCTCTGCATGTCGCCTTCCCCACTCCTGGATTGCCACATAGATAATTATACTTTGTTCTCACAGGCCTTTAGATGAGAAACAGATTTCCATATTACCACATGTATATTTACATATTGGCTTTTTCCCCCCACTATCAACAAAATCAACCAAAGTTCAACAAACATCACACGAACCGTGATTTTCCAGGTGCCTTCTCCTTGCCTCGGTGTCTCTTCGTCTGCAGTCCACTTTCGCCTCTGGCCAGTTCTCCCAAGTCTTAAGCATTCGTAATATGTCTGCTCCTCTTCAAATCTTGATTTGTTGTTACTTTTCTTTCCCCCTTCATTCGAGAAACATTTATTGGACACCTGTTTCGAGCAAGGCAGTGTGACACAGGGAGTCTGAAGTAGGGAAAGTTAGAAATCACTGCGGTCAGAGTTAAGCTGTGTGAAAGGGGTACGATTTCATTAAACTCTGTTTTTTGTAGCCTCTCTGTTCCCCAGTCATGATTTGGGGTAATTTGTCCGAAACGGTTTTTGCAGGGCGTGTATTTCATGACTTTGTGACATCCCTCCCCTACATTTTTCCCTTGGGTGTTCATTCTTCGGCCTCCTGGCAGTTCGTAGCAAGCTGTTCGTCCTATGGATCGTAGGAATCGTTCGGTAGAACAGCCCTGGTTTGTTCTAGTCCTTCGCTTTCCTCCGGCCTCTTGGGAAACTTTTTAATGTCCTCGAGCGTGGCTGTAGCCGTCGCTCAGCTGCTGAGCACAGAGTTTCCCTCCAGGCAGTGCCGACACCAGGCCGTTGGGCTGGCCTCACCAGCCCCATTTCTGGTTGGGGTGGCCCCAGGAGGTGATGCGGCCAGTCCCCCAGGGCCACCCCGCTAGCCGGGGGTGGAAGGTGGCTCCGGACCTCGTCATGGCCTGCCGTTATATTTGGGCCTCACCCTGCGCTCTGGAGCCGCCTGCTGGAGTGGTCACTTGCGTGACGAGCACCACTGTTTCCTGAGAACCTGGCCACGAGCAGCCTCCTTCTCTGATGATAGAACACATGTGGCCACCGCCAGTGGGGGACAGTATGAATATTAATGCATTATGTTTCACTTTTATTACTTTTTTATCGGGTGTTCATGGAGAGCGTGTTTGTGAGTGCAGTCCACGCACTGCGCTCTAGGCGTCTTGTTTTCTGGATGGAATGGCGAACCTCGCAGCGGACTCCAGGGCGCGCTGGGAGCGGCCGGCACGGGAAGTGCCTGTCTGTGTGGCCGGCCGTATAAAACGGAAGGAACCGTGAATTTTTATACTGTAATTGTCATCTGAGGCAGGTGAACACCATCGTTCAGCAGTGTTGCAGGGCGTTCCTCGCATGGCTGTGGCTCGCCCCGTGACGCCTAGTCCTGGGGTTGGCGTGGGTGCGCCGCCCTCCTCCCCGCTCACGGCACCCCTAAGCCCTCATCCCCATCCTGCTCGTCCAACATCTTTCCACCAAGCCAAAGCAGACGCTACCTCTGCCGTTGCCACGGTTTACCGTCTGTGTCCCTGTTCTTGCGACCATGGACAGCACTGAAGCGTGTGGGAGTGACCGGGCCAGCAGGTACCAGTAGACTTGTCCAGACCACTTAACCCTGGCAGGTGGCCCTTTAGACCCAGGTGGACCAGAACGGAGTCCTGTGTGACTCCAGAGACGGGGGATGGTCCTGCGTTGGGGCCAGTACGAACCCTCGGCATGTGCCTTTGGTCCTGCCCTGGGGGTGATGCCCTGTGGAGCCCTGAGCTGGC
>JAQQSQ010000907.1:0-13513 GCA_028627145.1 Eidolon dupreanum | reverse complement strand
GTGCAGCAGCTGACGCAGAAGCAGGTAGAGCAGGTGCCCTGAGATACTACAACTCCGAAGTGCACCGCGCAGCCTCTGTCCTGCCGGAGTTTGCCCGCAAGACCCTGTGAATCATGTGTGCTGAGCCCAGGTGCCATTGCTGACGCAGCCCAGGACCTCAGGCCAGGGAGCCCTGGACAAGACTCCCCCGGCACACCCACCAACCAAGTGTTACAGGCGCCAGAAAGCTGCCTGGCCAGCCCTGCTGGGCGAACTGTCTCTCTCTGTGGCATTCAGCCTCTAAGCCTATACCATCTGTGTACAGCACCATAACTGCCTTCTGTCACTCCTCACTCACCAAACACGTGTATTTATAACAACAACAAAAAAAATTGAGACAGGAAAGAAAGGCCAGAGTTGCGTTAAAAAGATGTTACTTAAAACTGAATCTTAAAGAATATGAATGAATCATTCATTGTTTCTTCCATTGATTCACTCATTGCTACTCTGTGCCAAAGCAATGCAAAAACGAAGACATCCCTTTTATCAAGTAATCCAAAATCTATTTGAGAAATAGACTCATAAAGAACCAGAATACAGAAAGACTGTTGTTAGGGTAAAACTCTGACTCTCTCTTCTTTTCTTACCCTATTGTTCTTCCCTCGCCCCTTTAAAGTTTTAGGTTGATAGCACTCCCTGAATAAATCACTTACATATAATTTTCTGCTATGGACTCTGCTTCCAGGGAACCTGATTTAAGATAGTTGGTATTATAAATAGTTCTGTAAAGCAAACTCTAAAGATTTAGTTCTAGAGTTGGATCATATACCAGCCAAATGGCAACAAAGACCCTGTTTCTAGTGGTAAGTGGAACGTTGATAGTTCTTTGGATGTTGTAGCATTGTAATTGCTAAGCTGATGGTGATGCATTAGCTCTTACAATATCTCTGGAATTTTATGGATACAGATAAGATAATAAAATTATGGAATGTGGAATTGGGTGGCTATCAGTGAGCATCTACTAAAACATTCAGAAGATAAAATTATGAATAATCAATATACAGCTAAGTGTGAAAGTCAGAGTTCTTCCTTGAGTCTTTGGGGAATTCCATATCACCTGCAGCTGGAGGGCATCTTGAGCTGGAAAATAGTCATAAGACTTAATGGTAAGAATAGCAGAACTTCAAAGAAGGCTGAATTCATAGCCTAGGTAAGACCCTGGATTCCATGATAAGAAACATGTGCTTCAAAGAGTGGGAGAAATAAACTATACGAACATTCAGTGGCTTGTCGCATCTGCGACATATTCAGAGATCTAGTGATTGGGGGCACACTGAGATATCCCCTTCAAGATAAAGGAGAAAGTATTGTACCTTGTGCATCTTAACATCAAAAAAAAAAAAAAAAGGAGCAAAGTGCATCAAATACCACAAGGGAATACTGTGCTGAATGATTTAACAAGTGATGTGGAAAACTGCCAGGTTTTAGTGGGGGCCTTGTGCAAGAAAGGGCACGTCCAGGTCATAATACAAGCAGTCCTACAACTTGGGTCATGTGACCCAGCACATCCTATAATGGTGATCTGTAGGAGATAAAGATATAGGTGTAGTCTCTAACAAGTCCCAACAGAAAAATTTCAAAGGAGACAGCTGAGATTCTGGAGCAAGATTATGCCACCTGCAGCAGAGAATGCCATCCAAAATGCAGCTGCTGAATGCTGCCAGACAAGGTATATTAGGGTTCTCTGGAGAAACAGAAAAAATTATATATATTTATATATATGTCTGTAACATACATTATATATTACATATGTTATATATGTAATATATGTATATATTATACAAAATAATATATAATAGATATTATATGGTATAATAATTATGTTAATATAATATATAAACTATAAATCTATATATGAAGAAATTTATTATAGGAATTGGCTCACACAATTATAAAGGCTGAGAAGTCCCATGACCTGCTCTCTGGAAGGGTTACATCTTTTTTTCTTTTTTCTTTTTTTTTTTTTTTTTAGAAAAAATGATAAAGATTTATTCAAGTGTCTTAGGGTTTGTAAACCATAAACACAGCTATGCATAACCCCAGAAGTATTCCAAAAAAGAAAGAAAAGTTAAGAGTTCTTACAGTAATAAGTTCATTTCTGAGAATAATCAGTCTTGCATTCTTAGTCTTAGGATTGGTCCAGGATGGTTTTCATTCAGTTGTTGGGCTGTCCAGATGATGGATGCCAAGTGGTCTGGAGAATGGGTGTTCGGTGACGTCAGGCGATCTGGATATGTGAATCCTTCAGGGAGCCCTGAGAGGGTTATCTGAAGGCCTGACATATACCCAGGCCTTGATGCAGAACTGAAAAGATCCAAAGTTAAAGTTCCCGGGCTTGTCTAGTTAATACAAGAGTAGAATTGTTTCCACATACCTCAACCTACTTGATTTTACTAATTTAACAGCTATAGTGACTCCATTTTATTTCTTCACTCTATCCTTCAGTAAAAATATGGCAAAGAAAAGCAAAAGTTTTCAGAAGATTTTTCTGAGTAGTAATTGGGTTAAGAACAACAGTATTTAGCAGTTATCTGTTTTTTAACACTTTCCAATTATAATTGACAATACATTTTACATGTTTACTTTTTTTTCCATAAGAAAGGAGAAAAAGAGCAAATTAACCCTAAATAAATGTGTATATCTATATATCCATATCTATTTTTTAAAATTGTGTACTTTAAATATGGAAAGGTTACATCTTGATCAGTCTTAAGCAGGTCCAAAGGGCATAAGTAAGTTGAATGAACAAGTATCCCAGACTCCCATGTCATCCAGCACAGTCTCAACAGACGCCATTCACAGCTCACTCTGTAACCTCATGGGAGACTCCTTATGATCAGTTTAATAGAGGACAAAAATAACTTAGGCTTGGTTCATGGATGGTTCAGCTCAGTATTTTAGTGTGGGTTAAAAATGGGGCTACAACACAGCCCCAACTTAGGGGAAGCCTTGAAAGACAGTAGGAATGAGAAAATTCAAACAGTAGACAATGCTTTGGTCAGTATTACTCATCATTGAATTTTGTTGAGAGACAAGTGACTCAAAATAAAGATGTGCATGAATGCATGTGCAGTGGTGAATGGCTTGTTTCACTGGTTAGAGCCCTGTAAGGAGCAAAATTGGCAGATTACGGAAAAGCAGGTACAGAGAAGAAGAATAGGTATGGATATATGGGAATGGACACAAAATGTAAGGAATTTACCATTTAATGTTAATACCATCAGAGAGCATCCACTGTCAAAGAGACACAAAACAACCAGGTGTGGAGGATGACTGATCCAACAGGTTATCAGGCAACCTCTGTGCCATGATGGCAAAGATGAAGACTATCTAGATACCCAATAGTATGAGCTCTCACTCACTGAAACCGATCTAGCTAATGCCACAACTAAGCGTCTAACCTATCCAAGAATAAATTTTAATGCTAATATCCTGATATGATACCATTCTTTAAGGAAACCAACCAGATACTTGGAGGTAAGTCCATAACACTGGACCCCTCCCCTCCTGACAAGGACAACCATTTGTCCTTAGCAGTGATGACACAGATTAAGATTACATGTTTACCTTTCTTACCAACAGTATTAATCAGCAGCACTTACAAGGACTAACAGAGTGTGATCTATTGGGGGGGACATAATAGCACCCCAAATCAAGATACCCCCATTATGGCAAAAGAAGCATGGTGCTTGGAACATAGCAAAAGAATCCTCTGGTCCTACCAAATATTGAATCATTTGAAGGCTGGTAACCTGATAAAGTACAAAAATGCCTGTTTTAAAGCACAGTTTGAAGATGATATCCTGAAACGGGGACACTATCCTTCAGAAAGTAGTCTATTTATCCTAAACCAATGGCCATTATATGGTGCTGTGTCTTAAGTAGGTAAAATACATGAGTTCAGAAACCAAAAAATGGAGAAGTAGTGGCCATACTTCACTACTGAGAGAATTCGCATTTCCAGTCTCCTCAGCTTTAAACACTTTGCACCTAGAGGTCCTATTTCCCAGAGGAGAAATGTCTCCACTCGGAGACACAGCAAAAGTCCCACTAAACTTAAGTTATTGCTGATACTTGGACACTTAGAGTTCTTTAGCAAGCAAAGAAAAAAGTTAGCACACTGGAACTATTGTATACCTTGGGGTATTTTAACTTGATTATCCTAAAGAGGCGAGATTGCTTGATAAGGACATGAAGGAATATGTTTGGTATTCAGGTGCTAACTACAAGATATCTCTGGGTATTTTCATGCTTAACTAATTATAAATGAATAAGTCCAGTAATCATTGCCTGGTAAGAGTATAATAATCAGGGTATTAAGTTTCTGAGGGATGAGAGAGTCTGTGTCATCTCACCAAACAAGCTACCTAGGCCATCTGAAGTTCTAGGTAAGAATAAGAGGAACTTAGAAGGGTAAAGGAAGGAGATGATAAATATCACTTACAAACTCTAAACCAATGCAGCAAAGAAGGCTGTAATTTATACTGCTAATTCTCCTCTTACAAGTTTTTCAAGAAATTGAGTCCAACCCAAATTTTGAAGAAGCTGAGAACAGGTGGGAAGAGCCCATTGTGAGAAGGAAGTGACCTGAGAAATGCAAGTGGTGTACTGTGGCAGAAGCTATGGGGACCACTCCAGATCCTTTTTGCTGGGCTGGTGAACGCAGCCCCTGGGGGCTGCAGATCTTGGCTGATAACTGCTCAAACTGGTACATTTCTCTAGATGATTATCTTAACACTGACTGAAGCTGCCACACCCAGAGATCTCTGAGTAGCAAAACTGTCTCCTCCCCCAGGAGTCAGTGTATAGCCAATGACTAACTAATATACAGGTATGACTCTGCAGCCCTTCTTTCTCTGGACAGGAAAACCTCTGGCTACAATTTAGGTTCTAGAGTGTCATATGGGATTAGATTGAGCCTAAACCGCTCCTGAAATCACTTATTTATCTAATTCTGTCCCTTGCCTTTTCTCTCTCTCCTTACTCCCTTATAGATTTCAGTTGAGTACTCCTTCACAAATCACTTGCACAAGACTACCTGTCTTATGCTCTGCTTCTAGGTTACCAGATCTATGTCAGTTGAATATGGCGATGTCTGTTTTCCTCTACTGAGGACCACAGTCTCCTCTGGCTGTCATTTTCTGTAGCTACAATTCTCTTAAGTTTCTCTTGCCTTTCCCTTTTTGGACTCCTTGTGGTAGTGGCTTTCTCTTTTTGTGAGTGCTGGAGTCTTTACTATTCCTTGAATCTTGCTCACAACTTTGAAAACAGTCCCTTCATTTAATTCTTCTCAATTCTCTCATTTTCGTGTGATACCGATTTCCTGTCACAATACTGACTAATAAAGTAGGACAAGCAGGGAGTGATTTGATCAGATTTTTATTATAAAGGCCAATCTGATAGCAGTGTAGAGGAACAATTGTAAGAAAGGCAAATCCAACTGCAAAGAGATCATTTACTAGGTTATTGTAATAATCCAGAAAATAATTGAAAACATTTAAATGTTAATACTCATGGAGATAGCCTTTTGGGGATAAATATGAGAGCTTAGGTAGGCAGCAAAATTGGTTTAAGGTTTAAAATGTCCTAACTTCCTGAGAGAACCACATATATTGTCTTATGAATTCATTAAACAATGATTGTGTTCCTTCAGATCAAATAAATTTACACCTACTCTCTAGGAGCTTGTGGTCTTAATGGAGGATCATGCTTGTTTGGATAGTTATTTTAAAAGGCAAAACAAAGTAAGTGTTATGCTAGAGTTACATGTAAAAGACAGCGAAAGCACTTAATAAGGAATAGCCATGACTCCAAGGTTATAAAGTACAGAATTGCCTAATTTTATAACTAAACACATGTCTCCAAAGAAATTGCTCTATTACCCAAACATGTTTGAGTAACTACTTAAAATTCTCAAAAAGCCATACATGCATTTTTATGCATTCATCTCCCAGGAGCTATGTTTAATTATCTTAATCATATTCACTACTGCTATTGAAGAGTTACAAAGAAATTACTATTAAATATTATTTAAATAATTATTAGCATTTGATGGGTTTAATGTGCTTATAAATTGCTAACTCAAAATTTTTATGAATTATAGAGTAATAAATAGTGTATATGTTATGTATATAGACTTTGTAATTATACATGCTGCATACTATTATATATTCTCCGTATATGAAAATATATTAAGATTATATAATATATTAAAACTGTATATGAGTATATAATTTTAACCAAATTTTTCTTTTAATAAAACAGAATTAAATGACTAAGTTATCCCTTGCTCTTCCCAAAATAAATAATAAGAAAAAGTATGAAAATGTAAAAAATACCTAAAGAATTCAGAGAACAGTGTGGCTAAAATATAGGGGTCCTCAATCCTTAGGCCACAGTAGGTGAGCGGCAGGCAAGGGAGCAAACTTCATCTGTCTTTGCAGCCGCTCCCCAACACTAGCATCACCGCCTCAACTCCACCTCAGGCCATCAGACATTAGATTCTCATGGGAGCACAGATCCCTGGTGCTGAAAAGGTTGGGGGCCACTGTATAGGGTATATAAGGATAAATGTCTAGAGAGAATAAAAGCCAAAGCCAAGCTATGAAAGGTCTTTTTATCCATGCTGGGAATTTGTTTGGAATTTAGGGACTGATCGGATATTGACGGGAGGGTCAGGTAACCAAGTCTTCCAGATTGGTTGATTGAGTGGATATAATCTTATTTACAAGCATACATGGGAGATATTACAGGTTCCATTCAGATGATCATAATAAAGCAAGTACTGCAATAAAGCAAGTCATAATCTTTTTGTTGGTGGAGGGTCTTGCCTTCAATTAGTTAAAAAAAATCGATGAAGTACGGTAAAAGTACTTCTGTACTCAGAAGTGTAAGTAGAAGGAATAGGAAGCCTAGGTTTTACTCAGGAAAAAAAAAAGCATAGGAAAAATAGGCAGAATTCTGGGACAGTGGAAGAGTGAAGCTGATGCCAGTGTCAGCACTGGAATTTATGGATTTAGGGGGTGAAACAATCTGACCAAAGACACACCTGTCTGCACTCTGATACACCCATTGCTGCTTTGTTATCTGTGTTAAACTGCACACAGTTAAGTTACTGGTTCTTGTTGTCCTGCTAACTCTGATGGTGACCAGGGAGATAGCAGGCAAGAGCTTTGGGGACAAGTTGGCAGGCAAGATTTTGGATACTACTAGATAAGAGGTCTTTCATAATTTTTTTGTTTCTTCTGGGATATATCTCAATTTAGGGAATTTTTCTTCTGCTCCCAGATTGCACACTCACTGCACTTTAGGAATTTAATTCTCCTCCCTTAGTTACACATTCTCCCAATGCACTTAAGGAATTTGAGTTACTTCCTATCAGTTTTGAATTACCCTATTTGGCAATACTGGAGTAATTTCAACATACTCTCATCTCATTGTTATATTTTTGTCCTCTGTAAACAAATCTGGTGTTTTCCCAGGTCTATTTTTTTTCAGTTATATTATCCATTATTCATTTATTTTTTAAAGGTCCTGGCTTTAAAAATTGAGTTCCTGGATCTCTAGTGTAAACAGCATAATGCTATGGAAGGCAAATGCTTTAGCCCACTGGGCTTCTGGTTATTCATTCTGACTAAAACAAAATATAGGAAGGGGCTGAAATAAATGCATGTTAGTGACTTTCCTATCCATAAAACTTTATGACTCTTAGTTTGTCCTCGGTGACCTGTGAGCCTATTCATCTGTTCTCCCATGAAGTCATAATTGTAGGTTTATTGTTGTATTTACTACATTGTATTTAAGTAATCTTATTCATTTATTTATGTAATATGTATGTATTGAGCTAGTGCTGACTATATGCCAGGTACTGGCTAAGCACAAAGAACAAGATAATTGTGGCCAGTCTTTTTAGAGCTTACAGTGTAACTAGGGACACAAATAAACATTCACAAGTGTGATGAACACAGCAGAAGATCGAAGGAGAGGGTACTAAGGGATGTAAGACAGAGGGATGTCGTTGTCTCTTAATCAGGAAGGCCTCCCTTAAGGGACTTTACACAGAAACGTAAAGACTAAGAGTGTCCTGGAAAAGGAAAGAAATGCTCTAGACAGAAGGAATAGTGTCAAAATGTCTGGAGCTGGGAGAGAACAAAGATTTGAAAGCAGATCTGTATAGCTAGAGAAGAGAGAATGAAGGAGTGAGAAGTAAATATGAGCAGGGTGTGTGGTTGGATTTTGTTTAGGGCATTCTGAGCTGTCTTAAGGTTTTGGACTCTATCATGTGGTAAATAAAAAGCCTCTGAAAATTTCATAGGAATGAGCCCTGATCATGTTTACATTTTAAGAGTTTCAATTTGGATTTATAATGATAATGAAAATTGGATAATATTGTATGCTTACTATAGGCAGAGGTATAAGTTCTTTATATAAATTATCCTACTTAATCCTCACAAAAACTGTATTAGTTTTCTAAGGCTGCTGCAACAAATTGCTACAAACTGAGTGGCTTAGAATAACAGAAATTTATTTTTGCACAGTTCTAGAGGTTTGGTGTCTGAAACCAAGGGGTCTGCGAGGTCATGCTCTCTCATTCTCTAAGAAAGAATCCTTGGTAGTCCATGACTTGTAGATTCATCACTCTGTCCTCTGTCTTCATCTTTACATGGCATTCTTGACCATGTTTCACATATTATTTTCTCCATCTGCATCTCTATGTCCAAATTTCCCTATTTTTGTAAGGATACTAGTCATTGGATTATCACCCACTCAAATCCAGTTTGACTTCATCTTAACTTGATAGGGTCTGCAAAGACCTTATTTCCAAATGATCATATTCTGAGGTTCTGAAGAGACATGAATTTTGGGGGGTACCTTATTTAACTTACTACAATAACCTTAAGAGGTTAACTCTATTTGAGAAGTAAGGAAATCAAGGCACTGTGAAGTTAAGAAATATGGCTAAGGTGCAGGTGTGTGAATGCAGCCAAGATTACCTTAAATCAGCCCTGTCAACTCACAAGCATAGAAGTTAGAAAAATAAAGATTTGTCATTAAAACCACTGAGTTTTGGGGCTGGTTCGGTGCTTAGCAATAGCTAACTGATTCACCAATTTTTTAAGGGGGTCACCTAGTTGAACAAAATGAAAGATGATGAGGTATTGATGGGTGAGTCAGTGAAGGGCATGAGAAAAAAGCAGTCATCTTCTACATCTAACCACATTCTAACATTTTATGAAGATTCTAGGAGTCCAATAGAGATATCTGCAGATTTTGTTTAGAAAGAAACATATTTTTGAGATATGATTTATTTTATTCCCTGTATAAAGCCTACTAAATTGGCCCAAAGTCTGGGGTAAAATAATAAATCTTTTCTACATGAGAGCAGTCCTGAGGGTTTAAGAATCGTAATTTATGACATATAAGCTTCATTATAGATGTTGAATTGCATGATTAAATTATTTTATATCTTAAAAATATTGAAAATGATTTACTCTATGTTAAAAAGAAAAATATCAAAGCCTATTTATAAAAGTAACTAAAAAGTGCTAATTCTGATTTTGAAATGTGGAAAAAAGTATTATCAAAATCAAGAGTACATGCAAATGAAGCTTATGAAAAATATAATAAGCTTACTGGTAAAGGGAATGGCCTCTGGAGTTACGGATATGTTGGGCTGAATTTTAGCTCCTCTGGAAGAATGTGCCTCCCAGAACTACGTAACTGACATGGCTCTCATTGCTGGGTTTGAAATCCTTTACTCTGTTTAGGTGGAGGCCATGCCTTTCACGGGCTGCTCCAGCCAATGGCTGAAAGTGGCAGAGACACTAGGCTGACCCATTCTCCTTTGTCCATGACTTTGGCTCATGGGCTCCCAACACTTTTGCCAAACTTTCTTAGACTGTCATCAGTCTAGGCTGCTTTCACCCAAACTTCTCTTTCTCCCTCTGTTATTCTGGATCAGACTTGTATTGTGGTCTGGTTTCTCCCTGCTCTTCCTCCAGCCCCATCTATATTTTCATCTACACGAATGTTTCCTCTAGCAAAATTTTTACACATTTACCTATCTTGGCAGTGGCTTCTTGAAGACTCACACCAACCACACTAACCTCTCTGAGTCTCAGTCTCCTTATATGTAAAATAGAACCTATTCCATAGGACTGTAATAAGATTTAAATAAACCAATGAATTTAAAGCAAAATTGTACAGAGACTGGTATTTATTTATAATTGTTGAATTAATTAATGGAAACTTCTATTATTTTTTTTAATATTATTAAGACTTATTTTGGGGGCTAGTAGAAAACATTTTGAGTTAAGGACTGTCTGTTACTAGGAAGAAATAGGTGTAAAAATAAATGGAAAATAAAATAACATTCAAGAAACACATTATATACACAATTAATGCAAATATAAGTAGTCAAAAAACCACAAAGACCAAAAGTTATTTTATTTATTAGCTATCCAAAGTGAAAGGTGGTGTTTGATCCCAGGATGAAGTAACCTGGCCTTGGTGTTAGAGAGACATGGGACTAAGTTCTCTTTTGATTATGGAAAAATTAAAGTGCACTCAGGTTAAACTCAGCCATCATATCCCAAATATAAATCAGAATGTCAGGGAGAGGTCTAGCAAGTGCAGCAAAATGTTTTTCCTGGCTTGCATTATCCCAGTAATCATATGCATTCTACATTTTGCTTAGGTTGAGGGCACACAGGTAATTAATGGTCTTAATTTGATAGTGATTACAATTCGGATCATGCTTTACTCAACATGATTTGTCTGAAACTGGAGGACTACTGAAGGAGCGAGTTTGTTTAAAAATTAAAGGAAAATAACTTTATAAAACTTAATTAAAGAGGAAGGGAGTTCATGATTGCTTCTTTAATGTCAAACAATTGATTTTTTTTAAATAAGGAAGGGTTAAACTAATTTAAATAAATAATTTAGTTTTCTTTTTTCTAGATATTATACCTAGTACATAAATTTTCAATAAATATGTTGCACTTAATTATAATGGAATATTTCAGAACTAGGATATAGTATTGAAATCATCTTTATGTAGATCTGACCTATGAATCTACTGTAGAAGAACAAAAGTAGAAGGATGAACAAGATGAACATTCAAGGTCATTTCCAACTTTAGGAATATTTATGAGACTATTTTGGAATGTTTAATTCAACAGTAAATTCCATTTTCTGTACAAAGTACTATTTGAATTATTTAGAAACAGATTAGCTTCTAATCATGTAATAAGAAATCTAATTATGTATAGTTAAGAAAGATGCACAGAAAACTGTTGTCTTTGAATGTGCAGTTTTTTTTTTCTTATTAGCTCATTAGTTTAAGTCCAAACTATGATTCTAGGACATAGAAGTACCTTAAAATGCTGCTGTTGCTTTTACAATAGTTAGGGACCCCCGGTGAACGTCTCTTAGAGTTTATCAGGGCTCTGATGTTTCTCATATCAACTACCATCAGACAATAGGTGTATCCATGTTTTAAATGATTATGATAGTGCTATTTCATGTTTTGCTCTCTTCTGCCTTTTGTTCTGCCTTTCAAATATAGGTGTCAGACCTGAATGTGATAACCACTCAGGAAAAAGTTGTATGACCAGGGAAAGAACCTGGTCCCAACTTAATTTTAATTTCTTCCTCATTCCCTAATAAGATACTAAACTTGTAATAAGTGCTTGATAATATTTGTTGACTAAATGATTTTATAAAATGGAATCAACATAAGATCTACACCAAAGAATTATGAAGATTAATACAAAGTCATAGATACTGCCACATACTTGGCAATACTGCGTGTTGCTTATTATTATATTATTAACTATATTAACTATAAGACTGTGCTACCTTCATCATAATTCAGTCTGAGTGACTTAGTGTGAATAATCTACTCCAAGAATGTCACAATTAGTCTGTCTGCTTTCGGTATCTTCTTCCCATACTATTACTAAGTTATATTTCTAAAATATAAATTATATGTGACAAGCCCATAATTCTGAGTCTCCAATAGCTTTCCATTTTTTATAGATATGGACTTCAAACTCCTAACAATAAAAAAAATCAAAACAAAAACAAAGAAAAACATTTTAGACATATATCCCAGAAATGTTAGTTTAATGTTAATTTATTTATTATATCCATGATCCATTATGTTGTTATACTATTTACAAACTACTTACATTACAAACACCTAGAAACAAACCTCAAAAAAGTTGTAATTAAGATTAAATGAACACTATTTTAGAAGGTTTTCTAGTCATGGTGACTAGTATTCAGGCCAAGAACTGTATCGAACATCATTTCTTCACTGTGATGGACATCTTCTTTTCTGATAGTAACCACCCTTTTCTTTGGGAAACTATTCTTTCTCCATGTATTTTGGGTTGACCATCTCAGTCTTCTTGTCCCCACAATGGCAATGCAGATGAACAAATAATTGTCATCTGATTCCTGGACCTCATGCAATCTGTGATGGCATGCGACCTAAACTGGGCCATTAATAGCCCTTTCTATTTTCCAAAATTGATGCCAATGGGAAAGAATTTTTTTTTTTTTTGTGAGAATGTTAATAATGTAAACTTAGGACTAAACTTGTAATAAGTGCTTGATAATAATGCTTGAAACTGTGGGTCAGGCTTTGTGGAGCTTCTGACATTATAGAATGAAGTTAGTAGACAGAGTGAAGCAGGGAGAAGAAATGGGAAATCTTAAAAGGTTTAATACCTTCTCATGTGAGCTCTTAAAATCTTCTCTTTTGCTTGGTATAATTGGGTTTCTATACACTTTATGGAGTTCTGCTTAACATCTAGAGTACCTAACAAGTGGACTGGATCATGGGTGTTCACAGTAGTTGTTCAATAAATAAACGTTATTCTAAAGATCTTTCTTTTTGGGGGTAGGAGGGAGGAGCACACTATTATACTTACCTGAAGGAAAGAAACTAGAATCTCAAACATATACAAAACACTATAAAGTTATTTTGAGAACTCCCTCGTGTTATTCTTACACATCACAAACCCTCCTAGTAATCTGGCCTCTCTTTCTCACACCATTATTACACACTATCAGAGGTAATTAAATGTCTATGACAAATAAGGATTGCCACGGCTAGACTTAGACTCATTTGCTTTTGACTTGTTGACACCTTTAACTTTGCTGTTTTTATATTTTCACTTCTACTAACATACTGATTTCTGTACTCTTTCTTTATCCCACTTTAGCCAAATACTTAGACAAATACTGACTTGTGGAAAATCCCCAAGTCCTAATCTTTTCTCTTTAAACTTTTGATTTAGGAAAACAAGGGCTATGTGCTATGTGTTTCTGTTTATATATTGTGTTTTAAAAACTTTCTAATAAAAACTACTTGAGAAATATTTTCATAGAAAGCTCCAGCCTTTCCCTTGAACAATTTAAAAATAATCATTTATTTATTAACATTTTTTCAATAACAATTGACATA
>JAQQSQ010000906.1:0-13517 GCA_028627145.1 Eidolon dupreanum | reverse complement strand
AATTGTGAAAGGTCTTTATTATAGCTGATACAATTTCTTCTCACATTTTAATAGTGATTCACACTTTATAAATTGTATTTACATATCTTATGTCAATATCAAATTTTATCCTGTAAAGTAGGAATTATCATCTCTAAATTATAGGAGAGGAAACTGATATTCAGCAAATTCAAGTTATTTTCCTAAGCTCTGTCATATCTTCAATTACCACAGAAATGTGCAATCTTATAAGTGTGGTAATACAGGAAGAGAGAAAAAGAAGTAATGATTTTGGATCTGAGCTAAGATTTTTTTTATTTTCGAATTTGTGGGGCAGCTGCTAGAGAAGATGATCTTGGTGTAGAAGCTAATTATAGGTGCTGTGAGTTTGAAATGTGTTCAGAAATATTCAATAAAAGTAAAATAATACAAGTTTTAAAATTAAATAAATAAATCTATTTCTAGTCTATAAAAATAGCAACCTAAAAAAATATTCAATAAACAGATGACATATAGTCAGTTATTTAACCCATATTTAGTTTATGAGATGCCAAGTAGATAAATTACAAAATGCCAAGGAATCTGAGATTTCTATCACTTTATTTATTTGTTGTTTGTTTGCTTGTTTGTTTATTATTTAGAGAAGTAATTAAGTCATCGGATGCCCCATACTTGGGGAGTCCATAGGTTCTAACTTGAAAGCAGATCTCCTGGTCATGGACCCAAATTAAGAGATGGTCAGTTGACCTACATTTGTGTTTTCAGAACAATAGTCAAGACAGGAAGTTTGGGCACCAGCGTTAAATTATCGCCTCACGAGGGAGAGTCTGAAGTATAATTTGGAAGAAAGGGTAGTATTAGTAACCTTAGCAATGCAAAGTAAACTGAATAATGAGTGTTGAGCTTTATTCTTTTGTCATCATAGGTCCAGTGCTGATTTGTCTCTGTCCATTCACTATAACAGTTTTGAGACATTCGTGAAACATTAACTGTTGAGCAAAATATCATATCCTTCTCATGACCTTCCTAAAATTTTAAGACTGTAGTCATTTTCTCATTCTCCCAATTTTGAAACACTATCATCTTCTATAAAATAAATGATGCTCTAGTTTAAGTTACCAGTTATAGTTAACAAGATATTCAATATATATCTACTATCCCTTGAATTCTCCATACAACTCTATATCATGAATTATATATACTTCTTTATTGTCATTGTCATCACTATAGTTCAGGTCCTCATCATGGCATTCCATACCAATAGCAGTAATATTTTAAATAATCTTCCTATTTTTAAATTAACAGATATTCCAAATGTCTTGTTTTGAATAGACTTTATCACTATGATGATCATGTAACTTCTCTGCTGGAACAACTCTAATAACTCTATACCGAGTATGCAAAAAGTAACAAAAAATACTTTTAAAAGATCATATTTTCACTTTTTTATATGTAAGTATTTTTGTTGGCGTCTAAAAAAATGTCAGATTTGATTTAGAACTTCAAAAAAAGAGAAAAGAAAGAAAAAAGAAATAGAGAAGAAAATAAAGAATATCAATTTGAGAACTCATCATAATTCACACTATTTTATCCTCATTTTTCAAATCCTCAGTCTCATACTTGTTGGGTTACAAACACTGCACCAAAGAAAGAGCAGTGATTCTTCAGACTAATCGTTCATTCCATTTGCACCACATATACATGTAGCAAAATCATACACACACACACACACACACACACACACACACACACACACAACTATGTATGTGATATATATGCATACATATATATCACATACATAGTTCATTCAATTAGACTTATAACTCTTCCTCTGTCTCACTGGGCCAATTTATATTTAATAAAATAGATTGCCAATTAATTTATATAAATTTTAATATAAAATATTTTGTGAAAATAAAGTATACCAAAGATGAAATGGTTTATCTTAGGAGGTGTTCAAAATTATGGTTATTGATGTTCAAAAATTCTATTTTATATAGTTTTAAAGAGATTAGAAATATGCCTATGGAAATCTAACTGAAAGTTTGGTTCAGTTACTGAGCCAATAAAAACTCTTGAACAATATGTAGCTTGATATTTTCGAAGACTGAATTAGGAATGTGCATAAATTGGCTTAAAATGTATTAAAATCTTGGGATGGGACCCCGGCCATAGCAAAGATATTAGTCATATCAACCAATTTAAATTTTCATACTGTTAATTTCTAAGCATTCCTCCAAAAGTACTAGACATGAATCACGTTTCTAAAAATATATTTTTAGTTTTGTTGTCATTTTCTTCCAGTAACTGAAATAAAGTCTGGACGATTGGGAAAGTTTAGAGAATATAATGAAACAGTAATCTAATGACCAGTTCAGTAAATGTTCTGATGTATCTCTTTACTACCAGGAAATAATAAATAGTAAGCTAATTTCCATTAGACTTAATTTTTAGTATGAATAAAACATTAATGTAATAATAAACTGTAATATAATAATATATGAAAGGGAAACATAGCTGAATTTGTTTATTCTTTTCTGTGCAAGGAATGCTTTTCAGTGGCCCCCAAGTTTAAAATATTTTTTTGAATTACAGGGGTTATCTTTAAAGATTATTTTAAAACTTTCATATTAAACTAAAAATTTGAGGAGTAAAATATCCCCTAATTAAAAATTAGTAAACCAAAATGATGGTCTGTTTGTAAATGTCATCTGGAATCCCAAAAGTATATAAAGATTAGTTCTATTTGTTTTTAGATTAACATGGGGTGACTATATTGATTAATAAGACACAAATTTTTTTCAAAATATATTTAAAGTGGCACATTTAAAAAAAATAAAACTGTATTCTTCATGTCATTATTCTTAAGTCATTCATAACTTTATCTCTCCAGTTCAATGCTTTGTAAAAATATACAGCTCATTATATGATGGAAATTGGTTTCATAATTACATTAATACCTCTAAACAGCAATCTGTCACATTTCTGTTTAGTTTCCTTTGAGTGTTCTGAGAGGGAATGAAAACTGAATAATCTAAAGAATTCCAACAGAATACCTGAACATAAAGAATTTACATCATCATGATGTTCATATCTTTTCCTAAATATTCAGCATTTATAAAATTGTATGGTTACCCCCACCCACATAATAAAATTCAACCTGTTCAAAAAGCAATTTATGAACGGCTGCATATAACTTTTCCAGTTTAATCTCCCAACCTAATTTTCATTTAATGAACCATTAAAAAAGAAACAAGACTGACATACATGAAACAGTTGGCAAAGAAGCAAGACAATACAAAACACATTTACTTTTAGCCTTGGGAAGTACATTTTCCAACTGCTAATATTTAGTCAATAGGATAGAATAATCAGAAGCTTCTTGAAGAAAAGATTAAAGTTTTGAAGGTAAACTGGATGAAAATCAGTTTATGGGAGAGAAACCATTTCTGTGAGGGCATGTTAAAGAAGGCATGATTATGATATGAACATTATAAAATATTAATATCAGTCTGAATAAGTAAGTTGTATTAATATTTAAAAGTAACTGGAATTGGAATTTGATGAGTAGGGAGAAATCAGATTATAGAAGACTATGAAATTAACTTAGAAGAGTTTTGATTGGTTTCAGAAGTAGGAATATGATAAAGAAATGATATATAGTTATTTTCTCATCTAATTGTACAATGTATGATTTTGCTCCATCACTCATTTGGTTTTGTTTGTTTGTTTTTTATTATGGGAGTCCATCACTCATTTGAAATGATGTATTGAATTCTAAACTTCTTTGATAAATGTCTGACATAGTTCAAACATGACTCGATTTTGGAAAAACAGAATTCATGGGTCACAAACAACAAATGTCTTGCAGAAAAGAAGTGTCAGTCATTTCTTCAGCAAATATTTTCTGAGCCACTTCCACGTGCCAGACACTGTTCTCAGGAGTGTCAGGTAGAAAACCGTGAGGAGTCTGGCAGACTCAGGAAAACTGGAGAATCCCTGCCTTGCTTAAATGCTCTGAGTTTATTTATTTATTTTAATCAAGAAAGTCAAACAAGACAAATCTGGAAAATCCCCCTTTGACTGACTCTGACTCTGACCTAAATACATAGCTGAGCTGAGCCTTTGTAGCTCAGAGTGAACTGATCATTCCAGAGATTCTGAGGAAATCTCAGGTCACACAGAAAAAAATCATCATTATTTGGGTTTGTTTCTTCCAGAGCACTCTCAGGATTAGAGGGCATCAATACTGGCTTCTGGAAATCCAGCATGGAGAAAAGTTTAAAGTACAGTCAAAAGCTAATCCCTTTGCTATTTTATCTTCTCCAAAATCTCACCATCTCTCAGTTGCCTAGTGAAAAGCAGAGCTAATTTACACCTCAGAAATTTCTTTAACATCAACAAGTTCTCTTTCAAACAACTGCTGAGATCCTGCCTTAGTTATGGACACATCGAGTCTTTGAAAAGTGATCAGAAGAATTCAGTTACTTTAACTTCTGTAGAAATAAGAGGCCAGCAGGATGAGAAGAGTATAAAGGAAATAAAAATATTATGATATGTTTTCTCTATATATTTCACCCAAAATGAAGCGAAAAAAAAAACATGATTATATTTTGTTTAATTTTGGTAAGATACTGCTAGCTTCCTGCGCAAGGCCTGTTTTGAGGGTTTTATCAGAAAAAGAATATCTAAAACTTCTGTTCAAAATGTTACTGTTTATATAAACATGATTGTTTAATAAGCTCATGTGTGGCTTTATCTGTAGGAACACACACACACAGACACACACACACACACACATATATGTATAGATCAAGATTTGTTTCAAGCATAGCTAAAGAACTTTCAATACCATCAAATAAACAAACAAACAAAACTGAGTATATTAAATTAGAATAGCATATCTTTCAGTTTCTTTGCTCAGGAATCAGTGATTTATCGTTTTGAGTGGTAAAATGAGGAATATAGATTTTGACTCATGCTCAGATAAAAAAAAAATTAACCATATTTCTCAAGGGGAAAAATGAATAGTGTATGTAGTTTGAAGTACAATGTAGGACTCTGTGATGAAGGCGCTGTTGAAGTCCAGGGTCAGCCACCCTAATATATCTCACATTGTCCTATAGATTATTTTGAGTTAAAATCACTTGAGAATCAGTAGGAGTGGGAGGCGCTAAAACTATTTAGTCTCTCTAAAAGCAGGAAATAAATCTCTGTAGTAGGTGCCCTCCCTGCTCCTGAGGGCTGAGAGACAACCTGAGCACAAGATGTAAACTCCAGAGTCCGAAAAGCCTGTACAAATAAAACTAGTAAAGCTTTTACTAATTTACTACCTAAACCCACTCTTGAAACTTCTTTCTCCCAAAAACTCATACATTTACTTCAGTAAGATGAGTTTTATCTAGTTATTATATGATGGATAATCATTACTGTTGATGAAATCATGTGTAAATTGACTATTTTTTCAATGAATATTCATTACAGAAATATACATTTAAAATGCAAGTGTTTCTTCTACCGGATACATTACTTGAGATAAACTATGTTTAAACTTTATAGGAGTAGACATTCCATATATCTCCCATAGTCTTTTCTGGTTTCAGTTATATTCTGTGCAATAATTTTTTCCTAAATAATTTAGTGACCCAATTGTTCCCCAAATTCATTTTTATCATTTTTTTTTTTTTATTTTAAGTCCTGGGCTAGGTGCTGCAGTGCACACAAAAAATATGTCATTTTTTAGCCTCAAGGAATTTGTCCCACTAGAAAAATCAACATAATTATTCATTGGAATCAATTAAACTTTTTCCTACTTTTTTTCCTTTGAGTTAATTATAAATCCACAAAAATTTATTAAACTCCACAGAATACCAGAAACATTGTAAGTTGTCAAAAATTAAAGGTGGGTGTTTTATTCCTGAAAACAAAAATTCATCTTTGCTAAATTGTAAAGCCATATATTTTTATTAACTATTAGAAGGGTAGAAAATATCTACTTTCAAGCATTTATATATACTGAAACAGTTTTATACTTTGGTATTTAGTGGCAAAATGAGTACAGTATACAAAAATTAAATACAAGAACATTTCTATTCTCTTCAGTTATTTTGTTAACTTTTTCTGTATCCTGATGAGGTCCACATTTCTATTGATATTATAGATTTGAAATAGATTTCAAGCTAACCAGAAAAATCCCCCAAATAATCTACTTTAATTAAATTTAGCAAATAGTATACTTTATTTTGTTGTTTTATCAGAAGTTAATGAAAATCCACTATTACAAAATTATTTAGTTTCAATTTGCTGTAATTTATTTTATCATTAGTATATTCTTATATTCTTCAAACTTGCATTGTCTCAGGAAGAATTTAGTGGAGGTCTCTGGGTAGGAATTATTTATGTACCCGAGACAGGTAAAGGAAACATGTGCATGTCATCTTTTTTTTTTTTTTTTTAAATCAGCCTTTCAAGGAACTTGCTATCAACTCTTTCTCACTCATAATTTGGAATCTAAGAGTTAATATCTATTGTATGAAAGATAAGAAGTCAACACATAACAAATTAAAGGGAATTTACATGTTAAAATTGAAAGTTTAAATGTACGTCATTTCAAAAATGAGAGAAGAAAAATTATAAAAATTCTTAGAGTTGGTAGGACAGGAGAAAAAGTGAATTAAAGTAGTCCTGCAACTAAGTTTAGTAATGGTAAATAATCAATCACAAAATAAATTTCTAAAACCTTCTATTTGACATTGTATGACTCAAATAAAAATACTTTAGAAATCACATTTACATGATTTATAGAGTAATATTCAGTAATCAAGAAATGCCAAAATTCCATTGCATATGAATTTGTAATTTCCATTACAAATATGGAAAAAAATGTATTTATATATATATATATATATATATATATATATATATATACACACACACATATATAAAGTAAAACTTTTTCACAAGTTTTTTTCTTTAACTTTGATTGACATATAATTTACATCTAATAAAGTTCATCCTTTTCAGTGCATGTTTTATTTTTTGATAAAAGTATATAGCTTGCACTACAAGTATATATGTGACTAGGTATACACCACAGTCAACATACAGAACAGTTCCCTTGTCCATTAAATTTTGTCATGCCTTTGGTACCCAATCCTCCCAGTCCATTTCATTCTACCTCCTTAGAAACCCTGAACTGTTTACGCTTTTTTGTTTTTACAAGCTTTTCTTTTATTCTGATGTTGATTTAAAACTTTGAGGTGTGTAACAATATTCCAAATTATATTAAAGTACCAAACTGGTTTTTAAAAATATGAAAATAACGTTTGCCTTGGATGCTTGTTTTATACTCACAATATATGTGTTTCCTTTGAGAAATTAGAGCAGTAAATTGAGATGTACCTAAAAATAACATTTGATCAATTTCTTCTGTAATTTGCTACCAAAAGTTTGAAAATTCTCATTCTCTTTCAAAGGTTAGAGATTTTCATATCAACTACTTAAATATTGTTAGCTCATAAATTTTCATTATTATTCTAAAAACTACCTTTTCTTATTTCATTGTGGCTCTTACTATGTCATTGTGAGGTTCTCTAAGAATTGTGCCAATGCTCTTTTGTATTGTAATTTTAATCAAAAGTATTTCCCCCGATAATATACTTGTTAGTTTCTGATTTGCTGGTTTCTTTTCTGAAAAAAAAAATTCATAATTCTAAGTTGAATTGACAACTTTTTTTAATATCAATAAAATTAAAATCTGGAATTAAACTATTCATACACAGAAAGTCAGATTCTTTCTAAATCTGATGATTATGAAGTTAAAATTCTTCACTTGGAAATTTATAAATCTGGGGCCCAGGGAGAATGTTATTCTTGAATAGCATAGATATAATTAACAAAGCATGAATGGTATATTCATAATTTGCATTCCTACATAAATTTACACAGATTGAAGAGGAATGTGGAGCTTGTGTTAGGACACCCATTATGTAATACATTTCTTTGTCATTCTGTGAAATTCTGTCACTTAAACTTTCTAGACTCTATGTTTTTATCTCTTTCTGAATAACAAATGGGTATCCCAATGGTCCCTCCTACCTCTAAGGTATTTTCTTTATGCAAATCCCTTAGAATGCATTTTATTTAAAAAGTCACATGTAAACACATTTGCAAAGAGAGGCTTATCAAGGTGACACGATCTTTACCATGGTTCTGTGAAGCTACCCACATTTCTAGCATGGAAAATTTGGAATAAAATTAAGAAAGCAAACCAAATACTAAGATTCACATAGTCTAATTTACGTATCCTTAACTCACGTGTTAAAAACCTCTCAACAATATGAACACTACAACAATTCAACAAATACGTAACTGTCATTCTCTTTCTATTTCCCATAAGATCCCATTCGACACATTAATTACGAATTAATTCTTCAGAATTCAATTCTTCTTGTTAGCCATCACTGTCATACTTATAACTCTTTACTTTCTGATAGATTTTTTCTTAATAATTTAATTTGTCATGCTTCAATGATTTTTGTCATGCCAGAAAATTCAGTGTACAATTACTATTAGTAATATCTTTAAATACAGATGACAGACACGAATAACTTCTAAGTTTGTATTTACTTATTTAATATCACACGCAGTAATCTTCATGTGTGTGTACTTCAGTGTGTACAAGCACACATACGCAAAAGCCAGTGTAGCTTGCAAGGCCTAGAAAGCACAATTAAAATATTAATTATGATATGTAAAATGGACTTCAAAACACTGCTATTTTTAGTAAATAGTGAAATATATTTTTCTATTAAATGCAAAAACATACTATATACCTATGAAAGGTTGATAGGAAACTTATGGAAGAGAATTATGATTAAATAGTTATTAATTCAACTTTAACTAAGGCTAAGTTATGTACAATATTCTATTTGATTTATTCAGCAAGTAGTATGCCCTGTTCCCTAAAATTTAGATATATGTGTATATGTACTCTATAGAATAGTTTATTCTATCCTTTATTTAATAAGGAACTGTATTGGTAAAATTAAATATAGTTAATCAAAAATATATTAGCATATTAAAACAAAAAATTAAAATAAATATTTTGTCATAATAGCGCTGTCTTTTCTGAGTGTGTGTCTGTCGGTGTGTGTGAAGCAGAGGTTAAATTCAGAACTATTGGATCAATTTTCCATTTTGTAAGAAGCCTATGGAGTTTATCCAAGCATGTATCTGGCTGGAATCAGCAACAGCATTTAACTCTGTTCCTGGATAAAACACAAAAATTCAAAGAAGTGGGAATATATATTTTGATGCTGTTGAAGAAATTCCATTCCCCCAAAAATCATGTTTGGTATCATTTTTTTGGGGAAAAAAAAACCTGATTGAGTTTGTTTACTACAATGAATTCCTTAAGAGCTTTCCCTTTAACTACTTTTATTCTTGGGGAAAAAAACTCACAATCAAATTTGGACAACAAGTTACTATTTATATATCCCATAAGTCCATATTAGATGAAATTATGTAATTACTTTTCACAAACAAAAACAAGATTTTATAGATAAATTCATTCTTAGAGCTGAGTATATAAGTTACATTTTTGATTCTTAAAAGTTAAAACCTTATATTCTTTAATATTTTCTAATATTATATTTCCCTAGATATGTGTTTTATATAAAACTTCTAAGGAAGATAGATGACATCCAAGATGATACATAAGAAAAAATTACATCTGATTAATAATATCTACATATTTCATTAATTCTAAATGTCTATTTTAGATATAATTTTTCAGAATGCAGATATTTCTTCAAAGGGGAATAACACATAGGCAATATTCAAACTACCAATGATTATTTTATTTTTTTTATCATTAATACTTAGTTAAATTTTGGGGGGTGACGTTGATTGATAAAATTATATAGGTTTCAAGTATACAATTCTATAATTCATCATCTATATATTACATTGTGTGTTCACCACCCAAAGTTAAATCTCCCTTTGTCACCATATATATGACCCCCTTTACCCTTACCTACCCACCCCTCTTCCCTCCTGTAACTAGTAAACTGTTTTCCTTGTCCATGAGTCTCTCTGTTTGTCTTGTTTGTTGCTTTCATTTTTATATCACGCGTGAGTGAAATCATGGTTCTCAACTTTTTCTGAGTTAGTTCACTTAGCATAATAATCTCAAGGGTCGTCCTTCTTGTCACAAATGGCAGTATTTCATCTTTTCTTTTACCAACAGTTGTTTTAAAATTTTCATTTTAAATTAAGTTGTTGTCAATTACAATACATTCTCTCAAGGAAGCAATATATGTGTGTGTGTGTGTGTGTGTGTGTGTGTGTGTGTGTGTGTGTGTGTTTATTTCAGCTTTATCGAGATACAATTGACATATAAAATTGTAAGATATTATACATCCTGGTGTTTGACATGTGAAAGGATTTCCCCTAATAATTAACACATTCATCACCTCACATAGTTATCTTTTCAAAATTATCAAAATGACTAGGGTGACAATGATAAACAAAATTCAATAGGTTTCAAGGGTACAATTCAACAGTATATCATATACATTTTACATTGTGTGTTCACATCCCATAGTTAGAATTCTTTCCGCCACTACAAATTTGACCCCTTTCCCCTCATCTACTTCCCCTCCCCCACTTCCCTTTTGGAACATTTATAGGCTAGCATTCACTTTTTCTTTTATGAGAATGCTACTCACTGGAGCAAAAGCACCATGGAATATACTGTGAAAGGTGCCCCTGAAGTCATGCAACCTGCCATCTTGCCTATCAGTTTCGTGCTCATACACTCCAATCACTACTCATGATGTCTTGCTCTTCTGTAAATCCAATTCCATCATTTCTTGCATATTCAAAAATGATTGAATTGATTCTTCTTTCTTTAATTTCACTATGTTTTCACTCTCCACAGGATTTGCTCATCTTCGTGAAACATGCTAGTTCCTTTTATGTGGGGAAAAAAAAGAAACTTCTCATGATTACCCCCTTCCCCTATGATCTACTACTCCATTCCTCTAATCCTCTTTATAGAAAAAGGCCTAAAAATATCCTTTGTACATGTTTCTAATTCTCTCATAAACTTTTTTTCAGTAGACTTTTCCTCCCACTGCTCAGTCCAAAACTGTTCTTGTCAACCTACATGTTGCTAAATGAAATGGTAACTTCTCAGTCTTTATTTTATGTCACCTATAACAGAATTTGACAAAGATGAATTCTTCTCCCTTCTTGAAATGTATTACCTGGATCCCAAATCACCACATTCTATTAGTTTTCCTGCTGCCTTACTGATTAACCCTCCTCAGTCTCCTTTCCTATTTTTTTTTCCTTTTCTCTCTTATTTTTTAATGTTTAACATCCAGGGCTCAATTCTTAATTTCTATCCATATTCATTCCTTTGATGATGTTATTCACATTCTCGTCTTTAAATACCATCTATGAATATGTAAATGACTATACTTTTTTAGTTCTTATGGCTGGACTAATAATCCACAAGACTAGATTAACAGGAGAAAAAATTAATATATGAGCATGGGAAGACTCGATATGATACTCAGATCACAAAATGAAGCTCAAAAAATGATCGAACCAAGCACCTTTTTTTATATTTTTAGACAAAGAAGCAAATTTGTGAGAAGCTGACAGGGCAAAGAATGTTAGTGTGCATTAGAAAGTAACTCGAGCAAGGTTTGGGTTTAGGTAGTAAATTAGTAATAGCTTTACTAGGTTTATTTGTACAGGCTTTTCGGACTCTGGAGTTTACATCTTGTGCTCAGGTTGTCTCTCAGCCCTCAGGAGCAGGGAGGGCACCTACCACAGAGATTTATTTCCTGCTTTTAGAGAGACTAACTAGTGTTAGCGCCTCCCACTCCCACTGATTCTCAAGTGATTTTAACTCAGAATAATCTATAGAACAATGCGAGATATATTAGGGTGGCCGACCCTGGACTCCAACAGCGCCTTCAGCACAGAGTCCTACATTGTACTTCAAACTACATACACTACTCATTTTTCGCCTTGAGAAATATGGTTAATTTTTTTTTATCTGAGCATGAGCCAAAATCTATATTCCTCATTTTACCACTCAAAACGATAAATCACTGATTCCTGAGCAAAGAAACTGAAAGATATGCCACACTTGTTCTAATTTGGTAAAGATGATTTCAGATCTACAGCTATTATCATATTTAGCATATGCTATTTCTCCTCCTAGACATTTCAAATTTAAAATGTCATAAGCTCATGCCCTAAAATGTGCTATTCCTGCAGTCTTTGCCACCTCAGGCAACTGTACCCTTCCAGATGCCCACGAAGAAAACTTTGCAAACACACTTGTTTCCTCTCCTTTTCTCAAAGCATCCTTATAATATATCAGCAAATCTTGTTAACTATACCTACAAAATATATTTATAAACCGATTACTTTTCATTATTTCTACTCAGTTCTACTCATTTCAGTCTGCTCCAAACGCTCATATCTGCTCCTCAGATTATTGCATTAGCCACCCTAACTTGTCGCCCTGAATCCACATTTTCTCAGACATTTTTTTCCTTAAGCCACAGCTGCAGTGATTATGTTACTCTCCTGCCTCAAAATCCTTCATTTGCTTTCTGTATTACATAAAATAATACTTAAAGTCTTTTAAATGACAATTTTATATAAGAATTGACTTTTAACTAGAAAATTACACAGTGGCATTCAGTTTATTTTAAATGTAAACATAAATTTTGACATAAGTCTAAAAAGTAAAACAGAGCATAAAATCTAAATATAAAGTTATAGGAATAAAATGCTCTAAAAATGGTATCGTAACAGCCCTTTTTAAAGGTCCTTACTACGAACACTTAAAATAAGTAGTAATGATTTCACTGACAGTTCCAATAATAAAGTTCCCAAGCTACAGTTTATCCTTATGATTAATTCTGTATTTCTTCAGGTTCAACTCTTTTAAGCTCTTCAAAAATACCTTAATGCATTAGGTATTTATCTGCATGTTGTGGAGAAGTAATCTGGGAAAGGTTTACCAACTGGCAATCTGAGGGGGAAGAGTTCTGATTTATAGCATTTTTCAATTTTCTGTGTGTTAAGTACTCCCATCATGTCTGATGAAGCTACAAACAGTGACATAACTGACCTCAGGCTCCTGAAGAGATGCTGTACAGCAGAACATGAAGCCAAATTCACTGCACCACTGCCTGCTATGCTGTTTCGTGTCGGTTCTACTTGCCTCTTATCTTATATTGCATTGTTACCTCAAACTTACAGATTCATGACACTTAGAAAGCTTCTGGTGTACCAGACCTTCTCATGTCTCCATTTCTTTGCTTATATAACTCCCTCTTCCCACAGTTGCTTCTCCCAATAAACATCATACACACAGACGTGCACAGAAACATAAACAAATATACACACACACAAGCACATATATATAGGCATACACACCATTTATCCATTTATCGTTAAATAAATATTGAGTTGCTCCTCAGAAGTACTTGCTGTTTTGTGTTGGA
>JAQQSQ010000905.1:0-13517 GCA_028627145.1 Eidolon dupreanum | reverse complement strand
CCCCAGGCCTAGACTTGCCCCCATGGCCCAGCTCCCACAAGCACACGCCACCAATCCGCCTGAGATGCACCTGCGACCCCCGCACACAGCCGCCTGCCACGACTACGGCCACCCACGCGGCCGCCCAGGCGCACCCGGCCCTTGGCGCCGCGGGGCGGGAGGGACTCCGCAGCCTGGGCCTCCCGCGTCGCGAGCTGCGTGGGCCGCGCGCATGCGGGCAGGGGGCGCGCCGGGCGTGACAGGTGTGCGCGGGGGCTGTGGCGGCTGGGGCCTGGGACTCCGCACGCCCCCGCACGCGCGCTCACGCGCTCGGGACCGCCCGGTGCGGACCTGGAGCGGAAGCTGCAGCGTCGCCTCACGCAGTGGCCGCTGTGCGGAGCCCCCCGCCCGGGGCCCGCCGGCCCCGCCCACTCCGCGCGCGCTCCCGCCGAATGCTGGCGGCCGAGCACGCGGTGGCCACAGCGCTGCAAGGCGCCTTGTAAGGCAATCAGCCGGCGCGGGCCGCTGCCGCCCTCCTCAGTCATTCATGACCATTCCTGCTCTCTCCAGCCCTCTGGTGGCCTGGCGGGGCTGGCCCCAGGGCCTTTGCACCACCGGTGTCCTCTGTCCAGAGTTCTCTTCATTCACATGTTGACATGGCTCTCTGCATGCCTTGGGGGGTCTCAGCTCAGTCCAGAGCATTTGGTCTAAAACAGACTCCTTTCTTAGCCCAGCCCTGCTGCTTCCGCCATGCTGGCCTGAGCCCCCATCAGAACTCAGTTGGATGACAGCCGCGGCCTTCTCACCGGACTCCCTCCGCCTTTTGAACCCACCCTTAACCTCTCGTACCCCAGTCTTCCCCACCCAGAAGCCCGAGCATTCCAATTATTGAGATCATGTCACCCGGGGCTACAAACCCTTCCATGGCTTTCAATGACATTCCAAAGCATGAGCCTTACAGTCGCCCTTCCCCATCACTGCTCTGACCCCTCTCCACCCACTCTCCCCCATGCTCAAGCAGCTCCAGCCAACTCCAGCCACACTGGCTTCCTGACTGGCCCTCAAACACACCATGCATGGGGTGTCCCACACGTGACCCTCAAACAGGCAAACATGTACCTGCCCCAGGGCCTTTGCACTCTCTGCATCTCTGCCTAGAATGCTCTTCCCCAGACAGCTGCTTCGCTTGCTCCCTCACTCCATCAGGTCTCAGCTCAAATGTTACTTCTTCACACAGGCCTCTCCTGTCCCCACTCCCCTCTGTTTTCAGAACATCCTTCACTGCAAAATCACCTTCTGTGTCCTTCCTTCACCAGAGCATCCACTCCCAAAAAGTGTCTCTGCAGACCTAGCCCAGGAGAACTGCTCAGGAAATAAGTGCTGGGTGACCAAATTCAATCCTTCACCCACCAGTTAATGGATTCCTCCCACTCACTCCCATTCGTTCTGCTACCCCTCCCAGGGGATTCCAGGCTTCATTAGTGATGGGGGACGGGTGTCCTAGCTATTGACAAGACACATCCACACAGGCCAGAGTCACAGGAGCTCAGTGGAGTCGCAGGGTCCAGGAATGACCTGCTGAATCCATCTTCACAGGGGCCTGTAGGTTCCTGGTATGAGAGTCTTTAAGAAAGTCCACATCTCAGGCAGAGATTTTTTTAAAATCATCTTTCTGAACCTCTACTCCCACATGTACTCTGTCCAAAAGTCAATAAGTCTGAGAATGCCCCCTCCAGTTCCCATCCCCCCACCCTTTTCCAATTGCCCCTCCTAGTTCACTCAAGAAGGCTCCAGGGGTCCCGGAGCTCAGCGGCATGGGCCCCTCTCCCAACTGCTCATCTCTGTGAACAGGGGTTCCTCGCGCTTACATCTAAAAACAGAAAAGGAATGTGACTGACAATGAGTTCCATCTCACACTGGCAGTAAGTCCTATTTGACTCAGACTGGAGCCCATCTTACTTTCATATTTGATGATTATGCCAGAAGAAACACGATGGTCACATGTTATAACAAGAAATGTAACGTACACACATACATTTGTGTTTCGGAGGAGCAGTAACAAGACTGCCCATGTGGAGAAAGATGGCACACAGAGATCTCTCTGAAGGAAAGCAGATCAAAAGCGGAGGCAGGAATAAAAGGGCCCACTTACAAGGTGAGCCTGGGAAAGAAAAGTCAGCATGCAGAGTTTATGATGAACACAGGTGTCAATTCACCAGGTGATTTCGATGCCATCGGCCTCAGGTAAAAAGTGATGTCACAGTTTTTGTTTTGAGTCAGTATAATACACTAGAATTACACCTTTCACAACTATGTAAATAATTGTTGAAATGTTATAGATGTGAATTTCGAAACACATGTGCTGGGTGGTGGTGAATAAAGTGCTTTTCAAAATCATTTCAGGAGACCCTATACAGAAAAAAATTAACTCAAAGTGGATCATAGACCTAAATGTAAAATGCCAAAGTTCTAGAAGAAAACACAGGAGAAAATATGTTTTTAGATACGATATGGAAAACGCGGGCCATGAAAGAAAAAATGATAAATTGGACTGTATCAAAATTTTAAATGTTTGCTCTGCAAACAACACTGCTTGGAAAAAGACAAGACAAGCCACAGGCTGGGGGAAAATCTTTGCAAAAACAAAAATGTATCAGAGGGTGGTTCCACAGAGTAGTGGTTAGCACATCTGCTTTATATGCAGAAGGTCCTAGGGTGCACCAGGCCCAGGGTGTGCCAGGCCCAGGGTGCTCCAGGCCTAGGGTGCGCCAGGCCCAGGGTGCGCCAGGCCCAGGGTGCGCCAGGCCCCCAGGGTGCTCCAGGCCCAGGGTGCGCCAGGCCCCCCGGGTATGTGCCACGAGTGCATGGGAGGAGACGCCCCACCTTCAGAGATCCAGTTCTTAAGGGTAGACAGTGATATTCATAGGTCAAGGGTGAAAGTGGTGGGGGGGAATTTTTAAAAATGCCTGATAAAGGACTGTTATCCAACATACACATGGAAGTCTTAAAACTCAACGATAAGAAAACAAACAACTCGATTAAAAAATGGGCAAAAGATCTGAACAGACCCTTCACCAGAGAAGAAATACAGAGAGCAAATAAGCATATGAAAAGATGCTCCAGGTTATATGTCATTAGGGAATTGTAGAACAAAACACAAGATACCAGTACGTCCCTATGAGAATGGCCAAAATCCAAACAGTGACAACACTAAATGCTGGCGAGGATGTGGAGCCACAGGGACTCTTCATTCATCGCTGGTGGGAATGCAAAATGGTACAGCCACTGTGGAGGACAGTTTGGTGGTTTCTTACAAAACTAAACGTACTCTTAATACGATCCAGCAGTTGCACTCCTTGGTATTTACCCAAAGGGTTTGACAATTTTGTCCACACAAAAACCTGTACTCAGATGCTTACTGCAGCTTTATTCACAATTGGCAAAAGGTGGAAGCAACTAGAATGTCCTTTGGTGGGTAAATGGATAAATAAACTGACGGAATACTATTCAATGATAATGAGGAAAGAGCTATGAAATCATGAAAAGAAATGAGTGAATTTTAAATGCATACTGCTAAGTGAAAGAAACCAGTCTGGAAAAGGCTGCATACTGTATGATTCCATTTATATAACATTCCAGAAAAAAAAAGCAAATCTATACAGACAGTAATAGATCAGCGGTTGCCATGGGTTTGCGCGGTGGTAGGGGGGAGTAGTGTTTGACTAAGGGAAACCCAGGAGTGTTTAGGGATGTGAAACTACTGTGTATGATGCTGTGATGGTGGACTCGTGACACTCTGCATGTGTCAAAACCCAGAGAACTGTATAGCGGAAAGAGCGAATCTTAACATATGAAAAATTAAAAATGATACTTCAGGAGGTTGGGGGATCCGAGGAAAGAATACGGACTGTGACCAAAGAAATCTATGTGTATTACACATACAGAAAAGCGCGTCACTGAGGGGGGCCTAGGGAAAGGTGCTTCTAAGTCACTTTGGAAGTGAGCAGAGTCAGTTAAGACAAAAGGCAAAAAGAATCGTATGTGAGCACTGCGCTCTAGTTGACAACGTTGTTCCCCAAGGGGGTAAAAGGATAATAATTTTGAAGCCGCTCTACATATGCACTGAAATTAGACAATTAAGTAAGTGGAAGGCAGATGAAGGGAGTCAGTTTTCTCACTGTGGAAGTGGGAAGAGACAGACAAGCAAGGGGAGGTACTAGAATGATCCATGTGGCGATGGATCAGAGTTGGAGACATCACTATGAACTCGTTTACCTTACTATGTAGATAAAGATATATGCATCTGTATCTACGGATTACATATACATATATATGAGTGCTTATAGATGTGTATATATACCTAAGTTAGTAGTATACACATAAATTTCCTTGCTCTGTCAGCTGGATGGGCCTGCAAACAATGGTACCCCAGAAACAATGAGTGCACTAGACTTTGGTTTCTGATATTTTTTCTCCAATACTGGTCTCTGGAGAAACGTCTGACTCTAGGGCTGGGGCAGGAAATAGACAAGATGAGCCTGAAGTGCTGCATAGTGCTGGAAAGGAAGGGAGTGTGCCGCCCCCTCCATGCACAGTGATGGCGGTGTGACAAAGGGACAGAGGACCCAACTAAAAGAGCTCCTAATGGCCAGTACTGGAACAATTTGAGCAACAAAGTAAAGAGATAGTATTGGCTTATAACCAAAAGTATAAAATAAATATCCAGTTATCAGACAATTCCAAATCATTTATGCGGATACTCACTCGCTCAACCCCCAAGGGTGAGCCTAGCCCCGTCCTCAAGTGTGGGCTGCACACAGTGACTTTGGTCCAAAGAAGACAGGATGAAAAGGGGGGAAATTACATTGAAAGTGGAGACAAAAAATGAGC
Organism: Eidolon dupreanum; assembly: GCA_028627145.1. Lineage (NCBI taxonomy): Eukaryota > Metazoa > Chordata > Mammalia > Chiroptera > Pteropodidae > Eidolon > Eidolon dupreanum. The sequence goes on along the minus strand of JAQQSQ010000905.1, from coordinate 8,648 downwards.
AAACGACCTCAGCTAGGTGACCAAGGCTGTCTATGTTGAATGCATGGAGCCTTGTTAGGGTGTGATGGGAAGGGTGCTTCACCCCCATGGTCCTCCTCTCAGTATTCCTCACCTCTCCACTCAGGACGCAAACAGCACAAAAACCCCGAGGAGCAGTCCCCTGACAGGACAGTCACAACCACGAGGAGTGTAAGGAGACGCGATGACAAATGCAGTGTGGGATCCTGGGGCAAAAATAAAGGACCTGAGGAGAAAGCCAAGGAACTCTGAATAAGACTACAGACTAGTTAATGACAATGTCCAATATTAGCTGACGACTGCAACGAATGGGCCACACCAATGTAGAATGTTAGGTGTAGACAGGTGGGAACTCTCAGCGCTATCTCTGCAGTGTGTCTGTACATAAAACGATTCAGAAATTTTTTATAAGTTTATTTAAAACATAAAACAAATTTAAAAATCCTTTCAGGGGTCTGTGTGGATCAGCACAGCTGGTGGGCAAGGAGTGCTATGCAAGAGTGGGGGGGGTCAGGTTGCCCCTCATAGCCCCCAGACCCCAGCCCCGGGTGGGCGGCCTGGCGCCATCCTCCCGTCCCCAGCTGTTGCAAGCACAAAGGCCTTCAAGGTGGACTGCAGCCTTCCCTTTGTTCCCAGCTAATTCTAATTCCAAAGCTCCTTGTGCCCGCAGCCTCCAACAGAGGAGGCGCCCCCCCAACCCCCTCCAGCTGCCGAGGTCCTCCGGGTTAACTGGTCGCCCCAGGGAGGGGCACCCTCCCGCCCAATCCACTCCGAGGTCCAGCCAGTGGGGCCTGCAGCCCCGGTCGCTGCAGGCACTGGGTCTAATTCCCAGACTTCCCTGGACAAGGGAGCCATCCTTCCAGCAGCCCTTCCTCCCCTCCTCCTTGCTCTCACTCCAAACATCCCCTACCGCCTAACTGGCCCCTGAGTGGCTGCCCACCATGGCTGCTGCCTGGGGAACACTTTACTTCTCACCCAGAAGCTGCAGTAGGGCCACCCCACCCCCTCCTGCACTTGCTCCGGAGCCGGACTCGCAGGGCCGTGAACACAAGGACCTAGAAGGGCAGGTGGAGGTTTAGAAGGGGCTGGCAGGGACAGACAGCCTCCTGGCCCTCAGCTGGGGTCCTGGGGCATCTACCCCACCCCTTCTCTCCAGTAGCTGCTGCTCCCCCCCCCCACCGTGGGGGGATGGCAAGATACACCCTCGCAAAGCCCTGAGAACATCCCGAGAACCTGAGGGCTGGAAATGCTTCTGCCTTTGCTCCTCTGCCCAGCACCCCCGTGTGTTGCTCCAGGAGCATTGGAGCCGTCTCTATCAGTAGACGTCTCTATCAGTAGTCGTTCCTATCAACTGGGAGGTTTTCACAGCCGGCAGGGGGCTGCATATCAGAGGCAAGCTTTCGGCCTCCAGGTCCCACTTTAGGAAACTCCCACCCAATCATGTGGCCAAAGGCAAGGACAAGTTCGTGAACTTCATGTGGCCAAAGGCAAGGACAAGTTTGTGAACTTTATGAACTGCAGGAACCCAGCCACCCTGGCTGGGCGAGGGAGGGAGGCAGCCCGGCACGGGTTCAAGCTTGGGTCAGAGGGCTCTCACACCCATTTCTTTAGCCTCCTGGGACAGGTGGCAGCTGAATTGAATCCTACAGGATCAGAGGGAGGTCAGCAAAGAGGCGCCCCAGGCAGTGGGTCCCAGCATGGGCCAAGGGCAGGGAGGGCAACATGGGAGGTGGCTGCTCTTCAGTGCGGGGAAGTCCGTGGGCCAATTGGTGCCCAATCTTGCAGCTTTGGAGAGGAATTGAACTTGAACTCTGGTTTGGAGAAAAGTCCAAAGAAGAGCAGATGAGGAGGGGCTGCTGAGAGAAGCAAGCAGTGTCTGGGCCTCAAGGATGAGGCCACCATGGGGTCCAGGAGGGCCCTGGGAGTGGTGTCATTGCCTGCTTGAAGACTTGGAGTGGGAGGGTGTGGTCCTGTCGAGTCTGGTCTGGGGGCCTGTTGCACCTCTCTAACCCCAGCCCCCCTTTCAGCAGCTTCCACCCCACAGAGGCAAGGGCAGCCCCAGGTGACAGCTTCCCTCACATTCTTGCCACAGCCTTGACTCTGCCTCACTTCCTAGTAGAGTAGGGGCGGGCCCCCACCCTTCGTTCGGCCTTGCTCTTTTCACCCTCTCCCTTCCCAGAAGCCTTGGCCACTTCTCCAAAGCACCATCGGCTCACCCACGTCCTTCTCCAGCCACTGCTTTCTCTCCCCACCGCGCTCTTTAGACAAGCATGGTCTTCAGTTCATGAAAGAGATGCCTGCACCGAGACCCGTCCTCACTTCCCCCTGCTTCTCCCTGCGCGTCTGGCCTCTGCCCCCACCTCTCCATCGAAGCAACCCTCATCCAGCTCGCCCAGGGGGCCTGCTCCTCCAGCCATCTACGGGCTACGTGCTTCTCTATCGACTCTTTTGTCTCCGGACCAGCTTTAGCCCTAGACTGAGCCAGAGAAGACTCAAGTCAGGGTCTTCTGATGAGCAGGGCGACCTTGCCACCTCAGGGGTCCCCAACCCCCACCCCCATCTCCCGCTCACGCTTCTTGAGGCTCCTCCCACCAGCCTGGGTGGAGATGCTGCCCCTCCCTCACCTAGCAGGCTCAATCTGGCTCCGGCCGGAACTGCTTTTCTTCCTAAAGCCGCCGCATGGCTGAGGGTTTAGCTTAACGGGATGAGCCATCTGGGGACTGAAGCATGGCAATCAGAGAGCCTGGGACTCGGGGGCAGGGAGTGGACACTTCACATACCTGACCAGGATGATGATCCCTTCCTTCCCTACCCCGTGGCTGCTCTCGGCCCTGGAAAATTCCAAACAGGCTGCTCAGCTGCCAGTGGAGAAGCAGCTGAACAACCTTGCTCTTGCTGGGGAGGCCTGGAAGTCCCGGGGACAGGGGTGGCAAGAGTAGGGAACTGGGACCTCCCAGCTGAGGCCCCTGGGGAGGGGGTCTGTGCACCCAGTAGGCACCAGGGGGCAGCCTTACTCAATTCCTGCCTGAGTCGCAGCAGGTATGGCAGGGGTGGAGGTGGCAGGGGTCCCTACAACCCCCCATCTTGATGACAAAGAATAGCCTTGCCCCTCATCCAGGCAGTTTCCCTTTTATCCCCTTAGAAGATTCATAGAGCCTCGCGACCCCAAGAGTTGGGGCCTTGATTTCCAGCTTCCAGGCCTGCACCCCTTGGGGAAGGCTGAATGCCGGGAGGAGGCAGGGTAGTTAGTACCTGTGGCAAAATCCAACAGCACACCTGGAGGCGGACATCCCCACCCTCAGCCTTTCCCTTGCTGGCCAGCTTGACCCAGCCCTTCGGGGGTGCAAAGCACCCTGCACCCCTGCTGGTGCCCACCACTGGCCCAGCCCCCAGCTGGGAGTCAAAGACGGGTCAGAGATGGGACAGGCGGTAAGGATGGGGGAGGAGAGAGGGGGCCAAGGATGGCTGGAAGGCAGCCAGGGAAGCGGCTCTCCTAGAACCGGAAAGAGCAGGTTGGGAGGGGCGATCTGGGCCGGGGTGGGCCCGGGTGAGCCTGGGGTCAGGGGCGGTTTGTCCCCTGGGGAGGGGATGCTGGCTGGCGCCCCAGGTAGCAGCCATCCTACTTCCCGCAGGAACGGCGTCTCCTCCTCGGGAGGAGGGCGGGAGGAGGTGGGCGGAGTGACGGGGAGGGCGGTAGGGAGGGACGAAGGAGGGGGAGGGGGAACAGCCTGGTCGTGGGGGTGGGGCGACAGTGACATCACCCCGGAGTCGGTTCTTAAGCAGCAGCCGGTCAGGCCGGGAAGGAGAGAGACGGTCGGAGCGCGGTGGCGAGTCGCTGAACTCGCCGCGGCCCCGAGAGCGGCTGGAGCCGCCGCCGCCGGGAAGGAGGGGCGAACGCGCCCGGGCCACCGCCGTCGCCGCCGCCTCCGGAGCCGAAGCAGCCTGAGCCCGAGCCGCGGGCGAGAGAGCAGTCGAGCGGGCCCGGGCCGGGGCGGGGGGCGCGCGGGCCGCAAGCCCCTGCTCCGGCCACCGCTTGCAGACAGTGGGCGCCCGATGCCGCCCGCGCCCCGCTAGGCTGAGCCTCGGGCCAGGCGAGCCGCCGCCGCCCAAGCCGCCCAAGCCGCGGGCAGGAGCTTCGGGAGCCGCCGCCGCCGCCCGGCCGGGCCCCACAGCCGCCCGCGCGCCCCCGGGCCCCCGACACACATGAGATTCTTCAGGCTCACTTTCAAGTGCTTCGTGGACTGCTTCTGACCGCGCCGCCCGCCCGCCCCGCACCCCGCCCGCCCGCCCGCCGCCCCGACCCCGGCCCGGCCGCCCCCGGCCCCGGGCCGGCCCGCGCCTTCGGGGTCCCCAAGCCGCCGGCGCCCCCCGCCGCCCGTCCCCCGGCCCGGCCGCGCCTCCAGCTGGGGCCATGGCGAAGAAGAGCACCGAGAACGGCATCTACAGCGTGTCCGGGGACGACAAGAAGGGCCCCCTGATCGCACCCGGGCCCGACGGGGCCCCGGCCAAGGGCGATGGCCCCGCGGGCCTGGGGGCGCCCGGCGGCCGCCTGGCCGTGCCGCCGCGTGAGACCTGGACGCGCCAGATGGACTTCATCATGTCGTGCGTGGGCTTCGCCGTGGGCCTGGGCAACGTGTGGCGCTTCCCCTACCTGTGCTACAAGAACGGCGGAGGTGAGCACCCCCGCTCCTCCGCGCCGTGGACCCTCCCCCACCCTCCTCAGCGGGGCGCACGGGCAAAGTCCAGGGGGTGGGGAAAGCCCCTAGGGCGGTTGGGGGCCGGGGGCCGCCCCTCGCTGGCCGTCGCCACTCGGTGGCCCAGCTTGGCGGCGTCCACCCCCTGGCCGGTCATGTGCCTGGCAGTGTGTGTGGGGGGAGGGAGCCGGCGAGCCTCCGGCCCAAGCCGTGGGGCTTCCCCCCCAGACTCCCAGAGCTCCGGGATTGGCCACTGAGGTGGGAAGGCGAGGCTTGCCCCTTGGGGGGGCTCCCAGAGGTGAGGAGCCCTGGCTGCCCCCGCTGGTCAGGCACACAAGTGGCACATTGTGTGGGCCCCCCACGTGTGCACACACGAACACACACACACACAATGAGCCACTCTGTCCCTCCCCCTCCCCTCTCTTCCCTTCTCCTCTCTCCTCTTCCCCTCTCTCCCCTGCCCTCCCCTCCCCACCCTCCCCTCTATCCTGGGCCTGGAACACTGGGTGCCTGAGCCAGGCTCGGAAAGCCTGCGGCCTGGGCCGTCTGGCGCCGCCGCTGGACACACTGCATGCCCACCCCATGCCCACTTTCGAGCCCCAGCCCAGCTTAGCAACAGCGATGGGCACACGTGTCCTGTGACTGCAAAGCAGCACGCGGGGTGGTGGGAAGCCATGGTGACTGGGTGATGGGTGGGAAACTGAGGCCCAGAGCAAAGGCCTTTGCCCAAGGTCACACAAGAAGGATGCTGGGACCAGGAGCCAGGCAAGCTGCAATGAAGCCCAGCTTCTGAGTAGTGGAGAGAGCGGAACCAGGGGCAAGGATAGGAGGCCTGCAGAGGAGGGGGGTGTACAGGGGCTACAGGGGCCCAAGCCCCCCCACCCCAGGCCTCCAGTCCTGCCCTGCACACTGCCTCCAGAGCTGGGTGGCCTCCCCAACAATGTCTCCCTCTGTCCTTGCTAACACCTTCAGGCACCTCCCCCCACAAGCCCACTGGCAGAAGACTGCCACCCACCCACCCTCTTCCCTGGACCTTAGCACTTGTAGGAGAGTATGTGGGGACAGGGATGGCAGGGGCTCCCTGCCCTCACCCTAGCCAGGCAGCTTCCCAGGCCTGAGAGGCAGCCATGGTGCATGCACGCACATGCACGCACATGCCTTTCCTTGTGCTGCCTGGCAAATGTGGAACTGCGACACGAGGGATGGTTTGTGTGTACAAGCACGTGTGTCCTCCAAGCCCATTAGGTCACCCTGGGTGATGGTGAAGGCAGAAGCCTTGTGGGCATAGGGCTCCCTCCAGTCCAGGGAACTGAGCCGCAGCACCCCATCGACACGCCAAACCCCCCCAGGCTGTTCACCTGGAGCTTCTGAGTCAGTGGCCCCCGGCTATACTGATTCACCCAGTGGGAAGTTGTAATGGAGCTGGGGCGGTGCCCTGAGCTGGGGCTCCACCCTGGCCTCCCAGGGCTTCTGAAAGCTGGGCCGGCCACAGGCCTGCACAGCATGGTGGGAGGTTTGGGTCAAGTCCCTGGTCTGTGCATGCTCCCTCAGGTGTGTTCCTTATTCCCTACGTCCTGATCGCCATGGTTGGAGGAATCCCCATTTTCTTCTTGGAGATCTCGCTGGGCCAGTTCATGAAGGCCGGCAGCATCAATGTCTGGAACATCTGCCCCCTGTTCAAAGGTGAGCAGCCCTGGGCCTGCCCCTCTCGCTCTCTCCCTCAGGAACCCCACCTTTTCCCATTTCTGGGGCAAAGCTGGTACCCATCCTGTCTGAGCACTAGACCTGGGGCCCATTGGTGGACCCCCAAGTCATGAGGTGGAAGCTGGAGACCACAGAGACCATCCAGTGATCTTGAGCAGGCTGGGGCTACAGTAGGGGATTGAGCCCCCCTCCACCAGGGCTAGGACACCTAGGCCCAGCGGGGCTGGGGACAGACCCTACCAATCACTCTTGGCTCATGGCTCACTGGGGCTGGGTGGACGGTGGCTGGGTACAAGAGAGGATGGCTGGAGAAGGTGATTGGAACCAGCTTTCCCAAGGCCAGAGGGCCAGGCCCAGGAGTTTGGATGGGAGCCATTGAAAGTTCAGTTTCTGAAAGGAAAAGTAACGGTAAAAGTCACCTTAGAGCTCTTTCTGTGTGTGGATAGTGTCCCCCATCATCTCTCAAGGCCCTACCTAGGAGGAGGTAGGTTTTACTATTACTGTCCTCAAAGAGATAAGGACACAGAGAGGTGAAGTGACTGGCTGAGGTTGCTTGCTGAGAAGGTGGCTGTCTCCCATACTGCTCCAGGTTACCAGAAGGCCCCCCAAGCTGCATAGCACTGAAGGCCACTGGGGGGCGCAGGTGGAGGCTTGGCCCTTTCTCAACTGCTGTAGCGGCAGTGGGACCCAAGAGGAGGGGGGTGTGTGAAGCTAGGGAATCCACAGGACTTCACACTCAGATGGGGGCAGAATAGCAAGGGCTCTGCCTTGCCTCTGAGGAGGATGCAGGGGCCAATTTTTGGCCTGGGACGGATTGGGGAGTTAACCCAGAACTGGAACAGCCCAAGGAACAGTCCAAGGGGCTCAGTCTGGAGCACGACAGAGAAGGCCCTGGTGGGATGGCTGGTGGGGATGGGAAAGATGGCAGATGTGGGGAGCTGGCTAGAGCAGAGCCCGCACAGAAGCCACTCTCCTCTCAGGCCTGGGCTATGCCTCCATGGTGATCGTCTTCTACTGCAACACCTACTACATCATGGTGCTGGCCTGGGGCTTCTACTACCTGGTGAAGTCCTTCACCACCACGCTGCCCTGGGCCACGTGCGGCCATCCCTGGAACACTCTCGACTGTGTGGAGATCTTCCACCATGAAGACTGTGCCAACGCCAGCCTGGCCAACCTCACCTGTGACCAGCTTGCCGACCGCCGGTCCCCTGTGATCGAGTTCTGGGAGTGAGTCAGACACCTCCCTGTCCCTCTCTCGGCACCACACATGGCCCGAGACTGCGTGGGTTCAGCAGGGCCCAGCCCTGGGGAGGTTCCCAGCAGGAGTCACACCTGGGCCCTGTCTGACCCCAGGGACCCTCCAGCTCAGTCCCTGGGGGAGCTGAGATGGATGGGCTTCACTCCTCCAGTGCCATTTCTCACTCTCGGCACAGTCACTCCATGGTGCCTGCCCGCCTGGGAGAGGGAAGAGGTCAGCAGCCCTTCCACCTCTGCCCAGGGCTCCCAGGCTCCAGGCGCACGCACTGCGATGCCTCCAGGAGGCAGGCTTGGGCACAGGTCACCCCAGGTGCTCAGGAGGAACCAGCTGGGCTGGAGGGCTGCAGCAAGGGGAGCACCACCCCAGGGACAGCTCCCAGTCGCTTTGCCCTCTGCTGGCACAGCCCTCATGGGCTCTCCCTTCCTCAGGAACAAAGTCTTACGACTCTCTGGGGGGCTGGAGGTGCCAGGAGCCCTCAACTGGGAAGTGACCCTGTGTCTGCTGGCCTGCTGGGTGCTGGTCTACTTCTGTGTCTGGAAGGGGGTCAAGTCAACAGGAAAGGTACAGCTGCAAGCGGGCAGGGCTGGGAACGATGGCAGGGCTCGCAAACTGCATTCCCTGAGGCAGTTTTGGTCTGTGCCAGGACCCCCTGATGCCACGGGGGAGGTGCCCAAGCCAGCGTCTGGGTCTGGGCTCGGGCTTGGGTCTGGGGGGTGGGACAGGAACCTCAATCCAGGCCGCTTGATCGCCACCCCATGGCTGCCGACGCCTCCCCACCCTCCCCTTCCAGGCCCACCTACCTTCCCTCGTGGGGGCACAGATCCAGGCAGCAGCTGCCCCTTCCCCGCATCGGGGTCCACGTCCCCACCCCCCCTCCCGGTTCCTCTCTACTCCTCACTCACCATCTGAGTCTGTCCAGAGGGTCTGGGTGCACCTGCTCTATCACTGTCTGTCTCCTGTGTCTGGCCCAG
>JAQQSQ010000904.1:0-13517 GCA_028627145.1 Eidolon dupreanum | reverse complement strand
CCCACCCCCCACCCAGCACTGACCCACCAGAGCCAAGGAGACACAGAGGCCGGAGCTGCGGACAGATGCATCTGATAGCACATGGAGCCAAGAGAGAAGTCCAGGTGGCATCATGTGAGACCCTGGATCAAGCCACACCTGAAGCTTATGCAAACTGTGTGTTTGTCTGTCATGTGAGTTAATACATTACCTCTACCTTAAGCTACTTGGAATGGGTTTTTTCATCGCATACAACCAAATAAATCCTTCTGATATAACCACAAACTAATCAATCTTCGACTCGCCAGAATTATTTTGGGGTGGTAGCAGCAGAGGAAAAGCTGACCTCTGAGCACCGAGAAGTCGGGGCTACACACCTGGCAGGGCAACAAGACACCGTGGAGAAGCCGCTCCGTGCCGCTCCGCTCCACAGTGGGCCTGGGCCGGCTCCACCGGCCACGGACTTGCTAGCACGTGTTTTCATAACACCCCGATTATACGTGCTGTCTGCACACCGCCTTTTCAAGAACCAACTTCTAGCTTTGCTGATTTTTTGTATTATTTGCTCTTTATTAATTTCTGCCCACATATTTACTACTTCCTTCTATTTTCTCTGAGTCTCATTTGTTCTTTTCCTCTAGAGGCTTAAGAAGCAGAGATATAAAAAAGATTTTATATCATTTTTCTTTTCAATTACAGTCACATAAAGTTAAAAGTCTCCCTTAAAGGAATGCAACAGCTGTGCCCCACAAACTGGCATGTTCTTCCTTCACTCAGATTATCTTACAATTTCTGTATGAATTTTTTTGACCTGGGGGTTAGCAGTGTGTTAATTTTATACTATTTAAAACTTTTTATATCTTATTGTGTCGACTTCTAATTTAATAACGTATTAGTCAGTGAACATACTATTTATAACTTCAACCCTTTTCAATTTGAGACTCATTTTCATGGCCCGGCATATGGTCTATCTCAGTGAATATTCCACATGCACTCGAGAAGCTGGTGTGTTCTATTTGTTGGGTGGAGTGTTTTAGAGATGACAGTTAAGTCCAGGAGCTTGACGGAGGAGTTCAGATCTCCCGAGTCCCTGGGATATTTTTGGTCTATTTGTTCTGTCAAGTACTGAGAGAAGAGAGTTGAAAACCTCCAGTTACGATGGTGATCTGAGAGTAGTTCCCTTTAAGTCTACACAAATTGGCTTCACGTGTTATTGGGTGCTGTGCGCACAAAAGTCATCACAGCAGGCCTGACGGTTACACACTGAAAGGCTGGCACACGAGCCTGGCCTTTGGCTGGAGCTGGGAACACAGGCTTCGGGGGTTCCCACCACCTGACGGACAGGCGAGGCTCGCTGCGCTGGCCTGCGGGTACAGAGGGCTATGCCACAGGGCGGCCCCCCGCTGGGAACCTGGAATGTGGGTATGTGCAAGGCTGCGGGTGCCTATGTGACCGATCCCCTAAATACCCGAGCTTTTTTTTTTTAGAGACCTTAGGCGCTGCGTCTCTAAGGAGCTTCCTTGGCTGGCAGCAGTTCCCACGTGCTGTCGCACTCATTACTGGGGATGCGGCGCGTCCAATGGAACCCCACTGGCAGAGGGCCCTTAAAGCTCGTGCCCATCTTCCCCGGACATCCCCCGAGGCCTTTCCCGCGGCTGACTTGCCCTGTGCCCTTTTGCTGTGATGAGTCGTCCCTGGGAAGCCGACTATACACGGGGTCACGCTGTGTCTGCCCAGAGCCTTGCCGAACCTGAGGCGGTCCCAGGGACCCCGACACAGCCACGTACACATCTAGGGCTGTCACGTCTCCCAGACGAGCGTCATCATCAAGAGAGCGCCCTTCCCTCTGGGAACACCCTTCGCCTTGACGCCTGCCCTAACGTCGGCAGGGCCTCAGAGCTTCCTCAGGCCTTGTGTTCGCACGCCGTTTCCTTTTTCCATCCTTTGACTGTCACGCCTGTACTTTATGCCTTTACACGTAGAGTGTGCTTTTATAAACAACCTATAATGGCTCTTAAATAACTCTTAACACGACTTTGGATGAGGAATTACACTCATAGGAATTATTCTGCAGACACATGTACATGCAAATATAATGTAAATGAAGTCATTCAGGGTAGCAGTGCCTGTGACAGCAAGTGGCTGGGAAAGGCCCAAGAGTTCATCAGTAAGGAGGGCCTGGGTAGATAAACGATGGCTACACGTGCAAAGTTAACTCCACGTCGCCTAAAGAAGGAATGAGAAACTTCCTATAACACATGCACAATATAAAAAACATATCGAGAATATTTTTTAAAGCAAGGTAATACAAATACATTTACTTGTATTTGCTTAGAATTTCTGGAAAGTTGTAGAAAAATCAGGCAACACTGGCTGTACTCTAGGGTGGGACACTGGGCGCCTCGGGGACTCTCTGGGATGATACACTGACTGCCCTGTGTACCTCTGTGCATTTCTAACTATGGGGATTACTTTTTCAAAAATAAATACAGAAAACAAAATGGGAAAACAGATATAATTTCCTTCATAAAACTCCTAGGGACAAGGAGACGGCTGTCCACTATCTCGTGAGCTCGTGGAAGGCCGTGACCACGGGTGCCAGTCCATCCAGGTGGAGTCCCAGCCGGCCAGCCAGAGCCCTGTCGCCCCAGGCAACGGCTTCGCTTCTCTGATTCTGCTTCCTCCTCTGTGAAACGGGGTGATGACGGTACCTACTTTACAGCGCTGTCGTGAGGATGAGGCGAATCGGTACAAGTCACGAGCCAGGAGAGGAGCTGTAAAAGCAGTAGCCACCGCAGGACCCAACACGGTGGCACACACAGCAGGTGCTGTCACGGGCACAGCACCGAGCCATGGGACACGAGTGACTTACCAGCAGCACGGTCTCCACAGCCCCCGCGCCCGAGCGCTGCGGGCCTGGAGAGTCGCCCTAGCAGCTGCAGAGGCCAGTGCTGCCCGGCCAGACCCTCTGGGCCGCTACGCGTTCGCGGCAGCGGGCCTGGCCCTTCCTGTGCACGCCCACGGGCCACAGCCTCCCGAGGACACTCGACCACGTGGGGTTCTGTGGGCAGCTGAAGGGCACAGGTGGACAGAGCCAGGGCCCGAGTGTGCCGAAGACTGCGGTACGTCCAAGCACAGGCTTTCCGCCAGGCTGCCCAGCTCTAACTGCCAAGCCGAAAGCAGATGGCGCTCGGCCATGCCCAAGGCCACTTCCTGCCAGCAACCGGCTCAGAAATAAGCCAGGAAATCAGATTACCTGGGGTCTGCAACTGCTCTGCTGTGGGCAGAAAGAATCCTTTACCCAGTGTCAAAAGTGCTGACCGGGTCGCTGAGTCATGTGTTCTCTGCTGACGGGCCACTTCGCCTCCAAACGCGGCCAAGGCCCAAGGGAATGGGTACAGCAGTTAAGACTCAAATCAATGAGGGAAAACCAATAACCTCCCAGCTGGGCACAGTGACAATGCGTGTCTGTCAATAAAGAGCAGACGTCTTTACCTGCTTGCTCAGTGGCCCATCGAGCCACTTCAGGACACACTGGAACGCGGTCGACTCCCTGCCGGGCCGGCGTGCCCTCTGTGGATGTGGGGGCACCAGCACGTTCTGGTCGAAAGCCCTGTGCCAGTCGTGCATGCTGCCACTCTGAGTGTCACTGGGGCCTCCAGGGTCACCTGCACCACTCGTGTTCAAATAAGTAAAAGACGTAAATGCTCACGCAATCCTGAGTTTCCCACCTCCCACCGAATCCCAGAGGAACCTCCATCCTGAAACCCGCACTGCGATGCCGCGCTGCAGACTCCAACTTCCCCGGGCAAACGTGCCCCTCCGCCCACGCGCCGGCCAGAGCACCGCTACCCTGGCCTCGGTGCCCAGCTGCTGGGTACAGCTAGGAGGTTGAGCACTGCATAAGGGCGGCAGGCCCTGGGGACTAGGGCTGTCTTAGAAGGGACTGGGGGGCATGACCTGGTCAAAGCCACTGAGCTTCTGCTTGTTCTGCTGAGGGAAATACTCTTTTCTGCAAGCCTTAGAGGCCATCAGCCTAAAGCTGCCAGGGGCCACCAAGGGAGCACCCACCTTGAGACACATACGAAAAGCAGGCAAAGCAAAAACCAGTGGGTCCAGATGTCATCAAATGGACCCGGAAGCCAGTCGCCCAGGAAGGCTCGGCTACGTGAAATGTCTCCTGTTGCTAAAGCCAGGTAGGGACAGGTTCTGCGCGTGACAGGCTTCTTGGAGACCTGGCTCACTGGGGATGCTGTCTGCCTCCCAGCCAGGCAGGGGTCTGAACCTTCTCGAGGCTCCCTGCAGCTAACACAGAATCTTAAGATCTTGGCTTTGGTAAGAGGCCAAATTCTGTCCATGAAAACGACAAGCAAGGAGAATCCTAAGGCAGCAGTTCTCTACATGTGGTCCCCAAACCCGAGGGTCCTGGGGTACCAAGGGCTCCACAAGGTCGAAGCTATCGTCACCACATCCACATGAAATCTGCCTTTTTCACCGTGTTCACACTGGCACTGGCGGAGCAAAGGCAGCGGTGGGCGAAGCAGTGGGACCTCAGCACGCCCCGAGGCCACGGCGCCAGGCCCTGCTGGCCGTCCTGCGTCCCTCCCCGCTCACGGCAAAAAATGTATCGGCTTCACATAAGGACGTCCTTGCGAAACTGTGAAAACTATGAATTCTACTACACGTTGACCCTTGAGTTTGGGCATTTTCAACATCCTGTGATGAAATGGGAAATGCCAAAAATAGATCTGCTGCGGAATGAAGGGCGGCGGCCCTCTCGGGTGGGCAAGCCCCACTGCGGGCGGGAACTCATGTGGAACCAGCCCCTTCCGTCCTGCGGCTGAGAAACAGAATATTCGGACTCGTGCTTGGCAGACCCCTCTCTGACGTGAACAAAATGAGCCTGTCACTTCAAGAAAGACGTGCAATAAAAGTCAAGCTTTCAGACAAAAAATTAGAGTTGGGAAACTGGATCCTCCGGTGTGAGCCTGACAGCTTCATACTTCCCAGATCTCCCCGAAGACGGGGGTAGTGCCGGCCATGACAGCGAGCTTTGGAAACCGTGATTACACGTGTCAAGATCTGGAAGATCTTATAAGTCGGAAGCAGTGTTTTCCAAGAGAACAACGCGTAATGATGAGCTCCTACGAGAGGAAAAGATCCATCCAAGACGCGAGACAGACCAAAGGGCTTAAACATAACAGAGTATGAAAAGCTCACTGGTAGGGTGTCACCCAACACCGAATTTGTGTCACCTGTACGTGTAATTAATGCTGAGGACCTTGGAGTGGGAGATTATCCTACATCACCTCTGCAGGCCAGATGTAGTCACAAGGGTCCTTACAAGAGAGGAAGGAGGGGCCAGAGAAAAGGCCAGGTGACAACAGAAGCAGAGAGAGATGGGAAGATGAAGGGGCCACCAGCCAATGATGCAGGTGGCCTCTAGAAGCTGAAGAAGGCCAAGAAATGGAATGTACCCTAGAGCCTCCAGAAGGAACCAGCCCGGCCCACACCATGACCCTGGCCCCCGGACCTGGAAGAGAATAAATTTGGGTTACGCCACGCGGTTTGTGATAATTTATTACGGAAGCCACAGACTCACACAGGTGTCCACACCTGTAAGCAGAAGAGGCCTGAGGCCTGGCGGGAGAACTGCCTGTCCAGGAGGGCTTCTGGGAGGCTCCAGGGTCCGGCCGGAGCCCACACGGCCCACGTGCTTCCCCGGTCATGGCACTCACCCCCTGTCCCATACTCAGCTGCTCACTGGCCAATGGCTTAGGGAAGGGAGCCTGCGTTCAAGTCCTCGGTGCCTGGCTCTCACAAAAGCAACGGAAGTTTCCATAAAGTTGACGCCCGAGCATTTTTTTTTTTCAGGGAAATGTTTTCCTGTTGACTTCTCTTATGAAATTGGGACATTCGTTCACACAAAGCGAGTGCAGCAAGGACCGAAGGGCATCTGCACCAGGGGTCTTTCCAGCCCCGGGCACTGCCTGGCCCGCGCTTCCCCAGCGCCAGGGCTGCGCCTCCTTCCTGGGCCGCACTGGACTCGGCTCCTGACCTGCCTCCCCCTCCCCCTCCCCAGGCGACTGTGGGACCCCACGCCACACTGGGCCAGTAGGTGCTGCTGAAGAAGGCTCCTAGTCCACCCTTCCGGGAGGAAGAAGGGGATGGCCCGTAGCTGTACCAGTCGGACACATGCTGGGAAGAAGGCACCATTCTAAAAGAAACGGCCACCCAAAATTAAAATGCTGGGCAGATGCAGGCAGGCAGCGATGGAGGAAGAGATGACACCTGAGACAGGCGCCTGGCAGCCGTGACACCCAGAGCTCTTCCCCAGCACCCACAGAACAGCCGCCAGCAGGCCCTCCCTCTTCTCCACCTCTTCCCTGCCCTTGCTTCGGGTCCTCCCAGACACGATGCCAGACAGACACACAGGTACACACAGACACGCACACACACAGGTAATTCCTACTTGTCCTTCAGGAGTCAGATTGAACGCCACCTCCTCAGGGTGGGTACCCCATTCCCACCGGTGGCTCCCCTACACATGTTCAGGTCACAGAAGTCACCACAGTGCGTGGTCACTGTTGCCCAACGTGACCGAGCTGCCTGAGGTCAGGACTAGGGCCTGAGTGACCATCCGTTCACCGATCGAGTCAACCCCGACATGACGCTGTGCACAAGGGCAGAGGGGCCTCCGCAGTTAGGTGAACAATAAAGAGAAAACTGGCTCACCCTCTGCGGGGGAGGGGGTTCCATGCTCTGAGCCCAAGTAAGGGGGACGATGGGCTGGAGGGGACATGAAGAAAATGTGCCCACTTTTATTGAGCCCCTACTGTGAGCCAGGCACTCACAAACACTTTCCTATTAGTTATTCCAACAGCCTCATTTTACAGGGAGAAAAGTGAGACTCAAAGAAGTGAAACAGCCAGTTCAAAGTCATACGGCCAGCCAGGACTAATCTCAAAGCCACTGTAACCATGTCTGCCCCTGCTGTCCCACCAAGGCCAGGAGAGGCAAAGGGACAAGAGGCCTCGGAGGGAGGAGCGAGAGCACTGGCCAGCCTGAACCTCCCCGAACTCTCTGACTTCTGGAAAGTCTCATGCCCTCCCTGCGTCCGCGTCTCACAGACACAGTGAGGGGCTGTGACGTTTCCCTCGAGGTCTCGGCTGCTGCACACCTACTCGGCACAGAACCTGTTCTGTGCCAGAACACACGACAGCAAAGTTAGAATGACCAATGCCCTGTCTTCGAGAACCTAAAGATCCAGTGGGAGGGAAAGACCAGGGACGAGTGGGAGCAGCAAGAGATGAGAAGCCTAATCTAGCCTCCTGCGGGGTCAAGGGGTGGAAGCAGAGAGAGGGGAAGGAGGGAACCCGGGAGCTGAAGAGTCAGCAGCCGAAAGCCTCACACAGGTTTCACCAGGGAACGGGAGGAGCAGGAGCCGCGAGGGGAGGTCCAGGCACAGCGAAGCTTCCGTCCCAGAAATGAACAAGCTCTTGAATGCTGACACCCGAAAAGCTTTTCCCAAAGGGGAGTTGAGTGGAGGTCTAAGTAACCACTGCCTGGAATTCCCTCATTCACGAAATATTGAGTACCTACCACGAGCTGGGCCCTGGAGAAACTGTGCTGACTACAGCAGACAAGCTCCTGCCCTCGGGGACTGTATTTGGAGGCAGACAGAAAGACAGGATACAACTCAGCAGGAAGACACACAGCTGCGACCTATGGGAGTGACATAGAGGAACGGAGGATGCAGTGAGCAATGATGGAGACCTGGCTTAGAGCCCCGGGGAGCCATCTATGATCATCTAAAGTACCTTTTTTTCTATCTACACAAGCGTGAGGCTGGGCTTCCTCCACATACTTCAACCCAAACCAGAGGCTGCTACAGTGAAGGGAGGGTGTCGGAGAACGCAGCTATCTTCTGCAAAGACAGGCATTAAAGAGATGTGCACAGGTGGCACTTTCGAGTCTGAAGAAGCAGGCAGGAGAGTGAGCTTTCAGGCCACAGAAAGTGGCCAGGTAGTATGCTCAGAGCCAGTCGGGCCAGCTGGCTGGACGGCAGAGGGTGAAGGCAGGAGCCGTTCCAGGGGCGCCTGGGGCAGGCAGCGGGGCAGCCTCCCGCGAGGGCCAGAGAGTCTGCAGACGTCCATGCGCGGCGGCCCTGCAACAGGCCAGCTGGGAACCGGCACCCAAACCACGACAGGCATCCAGGAGGGGGACAGGCACCCAGCAAGGGTCCCGCGTAAGGTCAGGGGGAGGAGGATGACGCCGACTCGGGCAGGGCCAATGCCGAGGGTCTCAGCAAAGCTCAGGCTGGCGGCACCGCGTTCTCCCTAAGCTCGGGGATGTAGACGGACACGGTGTCAAGGGGCAGAGGGCGGAGGTTGAGCCCCAAGCAGCCCGGGACACCCAAAGAACGGGCAGTCCGGGCCGAACCAAGTGTCAGGAGGGGGATGAGATGCGACTGACGCGGACACGACCTTGCGCCCCGCCCGGCCGCCGCGTCCCGAAGGCACGAGGTTCCGGCGGAGAGCCGTACGGAGCATCTCTACCCCACGCACGAGAACCCGGCCCGCTCTGCGGCCCCCGCGTCTCGAGGCGTGGTCCAGCCTCCCCTACAGCGCCAGCCAACATGGTTCCGCCCGCCGCAGGCCGCGTTACCTAGGATACGAGTCCGCCACGCCCGCGCCCGCCCACGGCCGACGAGGCCCGCGCTCTCGATGAAGTGCCCCACGACGGACCCCGAGCCCCAGCGGCCGGCCTGTGCCCACCGGAACCGCAGGGCTCGCGGACCGAGGGCCGAGTAAAGGCTGCCCTGGCCGCTGCCAGTGCGGGAGGAGCCTCGCAAGACAGCGCGGCGCGCGCTCAGGCCGAAGACCCGCCCAGCGTCGCCGTCGTCCGCCGGTGCCGGACCAATCAGAGCCCAAGTCAAGGGGCTCCGCTCTGCAAGCGCCAGCCAACCGGCGCGGCGGCAGGCCCATCCTGATTTGCATGTCCGGCCATCCTTCAGCCAATGGGAATGTGACTGGCGTGAAGGACAGCCAATGACAAACTGGTAGAGGCGTGGCCCGTGGTGTCCCACGAGGTGAAGATGCTGCGGGCGGAACCTTGCCGAGCGAGCGGGATTCGGGGGCGCTAAAGTCGCAGGGGCAGGGCGGGAAGGAAGATCCGGAGCGGGACACAGGATCTGGAGCTGGAGCCCCCCCAGGTGAGTGCAGGGGTAGACCCTGGCGGAACGCCTCTGTCCACGGCCGTGTCCCGGGAGAGCGGCGGCGGGTCCCCGCGAGGTCGCCGGCGATTACCCATCTCTTCCCCAGCGCATACTCGCGCCCGCCTCCGTCCTTACCTCCTCTCCAGCCGGCTGGCTCACCTCCTTCTCCATCATCTCCCTTCCCCATCATCTCCCTTCCCCCATCCCGTCCTCGCTTGCCTGCCCTTTCTGCACCGCGCCCGACCTTTCAGCTCCCTTCCGCGACCCGTGCCCCAAACTTCGCCCCTCCCCACGCTCTGGTGTCCCCCTGCCCCCTCTCAGCCCCCTCCTCTTCCTGCAGCCTTGCCTCCCCTTTCCCCATGCCTCCTCGCCATCCCATCTTCCGGCCTCTGCGCAGCCCCATCGGAGCGCCGCTGGTCCTGGTCCTCCCCATCTCTCCTTTTCGGTCCTGAAGCTTCACCCTGCCGTCCCTCCTAGTCCCTGACCCCATCTTCTCACCCGTTCTGCTCCCAGTCCCTCCATTGTCTCCCCGTGGGCGGTCTCTCCACCTTGCTGTACTCCCCAGGACCTTGGCACTCACTGCCTTCTCTCGTTCTCCTAGCTACCTACAGCCTCCCACCCCCCTCCCTGTACCCCTACCCCATCTTCGGCCTCTCTTCTCTTCTCACCTCCCTACCTGCTGCTGCTCCCACAGGATGCAGGGACCCAGTGGCTGCACCGCTCTCTGCTGCAATAGCAGCAGTGTACCTGCCCACCCCAAGCGCACCCCTGCTCCGCTCCTCCTGGCTTTTGTCCTTGAGGCCCCTGTGGGGGCTACACTTTACCTACAGCATCCTGGGGGTGCTCCAGGTGAGAAGCCCCTTAGCACCCTTTCCTGCCTTCCTCCCTGACCACCATCTCCCTCCCCACCCCACCCCCACTTTCCTGCTCAGCCTCACTTTGTGATTCAGCATTTTTAGGGTTGGTAACTTTCTTTGCTTCCTGGCATGAGAAGGGCCAGACCTGGGGCTGAAGGCAGGGGGTCTTGATCCTGCAGTTAGCGGGTCTACCTTGAGAAGAAGACCAAGCTGCCCAGGTGGGGAGCGGGGACCGTTAGTGGGGGCTGCCTCTTCCTCCCTTTAATTTGTATGTGTTGAACCACATCCAGGGGGAGATGACATAAGTCATAGCTCTTGGGGAAATGGACTATTAGCGTTTATGGAAATTAATACATCCACATCCGAGGAGCAGGAACACCAAGTTCAGGCCACAGCTGTCCCACTGTCTGTCATTTTAGGATTTTTTTTCTTTCTCTGCGACTTCTCCTCCCCCTCAAAGATGCCAGCCCCCATCCAGTGCCAAAAGCAAGCTCCAGCTCCACTAAGGAAGCCGTGTCGAGGCCCCACGTTGCGGGGTTTGGGGACCTGCTTATAGAGAGTCCCATCTGCCCTCCTGATTGTTACTTGGCAAACACATCCACCTGCAGAGCCCAGGCTCACGTGCAGCCCCCGGGCTCCTGCCCCTGTGCCCTCGCAGTGGGGGCCGCAGAGGGCATTTGTTTCCCGGGTTACATCTGTAGGGGTGCCCTCTGATGCACACCTGGCTTCAATGGCAGTGAGGGCATCTGGGGCAGACCACATTCCTGCTGCAAAACTTCCCATACAAAACCCAGGTCCAGTTCCTTGTGCCTCTCTGCTCCGCTGGTCCACAGACAACTGGTCCATAGACAACGTGGGGACTGAGCCAGGCTGGGGGCGGGGGGCATGAAAAGTGTGGAATCTGGTCTCATGCTCAAAACCCTGTTGAGTCTGGATGTAGAGCCTGAATGGAAAGAAGTGGACACAAAAGCAATTGTGCACTGGAGGTGTGGCAAGGCAGGACAGCACCTCTTGCCTGGTGAAGGTCATAGGCCGTGGGCACTGGGGGTCAGTGGGGCCGTGGGCTCTGGGCGGGGCAGCTCAGGCCTTCATACCGTGGGGCTTTCTCTCCTTCCTTTCCTGTTTCAGTCATCTTCTGAGCCCCACATGAGTCGGGAGGAAGTGAGAGGCGCGGAGTTCTGATTTGGCAGTTTCCGGAAGGGGCGGGAGGGAGGGGCCGCCTTCAGACTTGCCTGGTGGTCGGTGCCCGGGCTGGTGGCAACTGGGCAGCAGGTGTGGGGTAAAGGAGGGCCTCCTGCCCCATCAGAACCTCAGGGAACGGGCTTCGTTTGTGGGGACCCCGACGGGAAGCAGTATGTCTTTAGTCCTTGACTAAATTCTCAGTGACCTTCATGTCACCATAGGTCCCAGAGCCAGAACAAGAACCCGGGGTCCCTGAATAACGGGGCTGCAGGCATGTTCAGGTGGGGCTGCCTCTGACAGTGTCTAGGGCCAGAGGGCCCCACCTCCCTGCACCCCCTCGCAGCAGCTGGGGGGCTCTCCTCTCCTCGCCTCATAGTGCTGCAAGGGTCAGGGCGGGGAAGCCCAGAGGCAGTGACTTCTTCAAGGTCACTGGGAGGCAGAGGCAGGGGCAGGGTCGTGTTGGAGCCCAGGGCACTTTGAGAGGGCCACTCTGGAGGTGTCCCTGACGTGGAGAGGAAACCAGCACCTCGGGGTACATCTGAGTCACTGGGGAGTTGTTGGGAGCCAGAGGGGCCACCAACCATGGGGAATTCTGGCAGTGCCATTTCGCCCAGCCTGGCAGGCACCCAAAGCGAGGACACTGGTTCCAGTGTGTCAGAGAGATGGCAGGGGCCAGGCCACTGGGCGAGACGACGGGGAGAAAGGATCCTGACCATGTCGGACCCACCGTTCCAACCTGGCTTCAAGGCGAGTCTGTAAATAACCCCATGAGGTAGGCCGCTTAATCTGGGTGGGGAAACTGAGGCACAGAGCACCAGGAAGACCGACCCCGCCTCGCTCTGTCCTGCCGTGCCCACGCTGAGGCAGGCACAGCCTCCCTGTAAATCTGACCCGCCACACGGACCCGCCTGAGATGCGCAGGAGGCTAAAGATCCCGTCCCAGCTCCCAAGGACATGGAAACCCCCACTTTTCATGAAGGGGAACCTAGCATGCTCAGACCTCCACCCACTGCATGTCTCCTTTTCTTTGGAGTAACCATGAGGAGATGTGTTCTTTGGCTCAGCCGGTTTATGGGAGTGAAAGGGAGCAGGGCCTCCCAGGAGAGAGCACACCTTGGGCCAGGTGGGAACGTCGTCCACCTGGTCCCCCGTCACTGCAGGGGTAGCTCGAGGCTTTCCATTCGGCCTCGCTTGGCAGGTACCGAAGTCCGCCTGCTGGGTGGACGTGAGCAAGGCTGCATCCTCTTACCCTCTGCCACGTCCGTGGGGCTCAGAAGGCTGGACTTCCTCTCTCTGCGTGTACCAGGAGTGACCTCTGCGCTCAGCGTCCCCCAGCCTGCGCCCATGCCCGCACTCCCAGCTTTCTAACTCGTAGTCCTACAGGAGGCCACACCCCGCTTTACCAAACTGCCCCATGGTTACCTAGAGACTGGGGGCATGCGCACAGGCTCCCGTGTGTCCCTCATCACAGAGCCAACCCCCCCAATACCCGTCTCGCCCACACCCCTGGCACCTGCCTTCCCTGAGCCTCCTCCTGGCACACAGGCTCTTGCAGAGCTGCCTCAGTGCCAAGGAAGGTGCAGGTAAAGTAGGACTGGGTAAAGGGAAAGAGCAGAAAAAGCTTCACATCTGTGCCGCAGACCCTGTTAGGGCCTCCCCCCCCCCCGGGGTCCTGAGCCCTGGCTGCTGAGGAGTTGAGATCCGTCACCCAGCTCGAGGCTGAAAGCCAAGAGTACGTTTTTCCTTCCCAGATCCCTGCAGCGGGTTCAAAGACAAACCAGAAAGCCATTCGTGATCGGGCCGGTTTCCCCAGTAAGTGAGTGACATCTCGAGTCCTGTAAACACCAGGTCTTGTCCCCAGGGCCCTCTGTCACCAGCTTGGCCCGTGGCCTGTGGCAGGGAGTTAGCGCTCGGAGTGTCTGGCTCGCTCCCTGTCAACCACTTGGCTCCGTCCTTGCGTCTCTGTTTTCCTGGACTGGTGAAATGAGGCAGCTCGAGCAGAAGCATAGGGTCAGTCCTTGGTCCACACGGGCACTCAGTGAATGTCACTGAGTCTGTGACTTGTAATCATAGACCGAGCCCGAGCCATCGCCGACGCGGAGCGCAGGAAAGCTCTAGCAGAATGGCTTGGGTCCCCTTCTGAGTCATTTTGAGATCGCACTCTGAGCACCTCAGAAGGGGGAGGGCCCCCCCGTGGGTGGAGGGGCACGCCTTGCCCTGCCCCCCTTGCCTCTGGCCTAGGAGGCCCAGGTGTGATCTGCACACCTGGGCGCTGAGGGGCT
>JAQQSQ010000903.1:0-13517 GCA_028627145.1 Eidolon dupreanum | reverse complement strand
GCCACCAGGGCCGTGCGTGGTGTGCGTCCGCCCTGCACCCCATGCCACGCCCACTGCCAGCACTGGTCGTGCAGTGGACATGTGCTGTTGCCGGTGGCACTTTTAGAATACGCGACTAGCCGCGAAGCTTCAGGATTTAGAGGGCTGGTTATGGTCTGAATGAGAAAAAGGTCGCTCCAGAAGCAGAGCGTGTCTGCACCTGTCGAGCAGAGCGAGAGGCAGATGGAGACGGCTCGGCGGGCCTGGCGCGGCCGCGGGAGGCCTGCAGGGTGGGTCTGCCCGGAGGGCCCTCCGCGCTCGCCACTGCCGCTAAGACCGAGGGCGCCGGGGAGTGGCGCTCCCCCCACGCACCACCTGGAGCTGAGCCGCGCAGCCGGGGCTGGGCCTCCCGGGCAGCGTCCAGCGCCCCTCCCGGCCAGCGGCCTCCACCTGCCGGTCACCAGCCCACCCTCCCGTGGGGCGCGGGAAGGCCCAGGGCCGCCTTCCCTGCCCAAAGTGGAGACGTGCCTTCTCTCTCCAGCCTTTTCATGTCCTGGACGGTTAATCTCCGAGACGAGACTTATAGTCTCCAGAAGGTTCACAAGCACCGGAAAGTAAGGGAAGCGCGTGTGATGGGGGAAGACTCGTGGTGGCACGGGACACGTGGGTGACAGCACGGGGCTCGTCGGCTCCCGGGCCCGCGCTCCTGCGAGTCAGCGGGAGAGCCTCCGAGGACTCGCGGGGACACGGGACACGTGGGTGACGGCGCGGGGCTCGTCGGCTCCCGGGCCCGCGCTCCTGCGAGTCAGCGGGAGAGCCTCCGAGGTGGCCGCAGCTCTTGCCAGCACTGGTGTCCCACGAGCCAAAGGAAGTGATGGCAGCTGACCTTGGAAGAAGCGGCCACCTGTCACGTTCCTGTGCTCTACGGGGCACAAGGACATGGCCCAGCGGGGCCAGCTGCGCCTTTGGTAACCCAGAAACCACTGTCTAAATGGTGCCTGAGCGCAGCGCAGCCCGAAAGCCCCATAAAACTGACAGACGGACAGCAGCACTTTAAGACAGAGTCACACAACGCGACCGCCACATCTCACCGCGACCAGCCTGGAACCGTCTGCCTGCATGTGACACGCACGTCCCACCCTCGCCTTTGAGAGTCTCGTTCATTCATGGTGAATGCGGGGGGAGGCTTCGGAGTGCGAGGGGCTTGGGGCTCTGTAGTCCAGCACCTCATTGTTCAGATGTGAGAAAGGAAGGCTTGGGGAAGGGAGCCAGGGTCTCAGTGCCAATGGCTGGGAGGAGAGCTGTGACCAGAATCGCCCCCGCCACCCCTCGCCCCCAGCCAGCCGCCCGCCTGCCACCTCCCGGCCTCCTCACTTCCCTCATGCTTTCCACGGACCGGGTGTCGCCCAGCCCACGCTCCCTGAGAGTCGGTGCAGGGCTCCCTAACCGCCTCACCTCCTTCCCACACCAGGATGGACCCGCCCCAGCTAGCCAGGACCCTGGTGGGTGACACGCTCACTGAGCTGGCAGCGCCCACCCAGGTGTCGGTGGCTGGAGATGGCACTAACCCTCCGATCGCAGCAAACCGATGTGGGCGATGGACGCGACACGTCCCAGCGCCCCCGGGCGGCTGGGCAGACGGGCTGCGGCTGCCGAAGGCCCGGGGTCTGGCCGGGGCCAGCCCGGCAGGGGCGAGGCCGGGCAGGCCTGCCGCTGCTGAAGCAGAGGCACGCTGCCCCCGAACTCCGGGGTGGCACGCCCGCTCCGTCACTTAGCAGCATGACATGGGGACAACAGCGCCCTCTCTGGGGCTCCGTGCTGTCGTCCCAAACAGAGAACAGTAGGTTCCCCCACGCCTGTCACAGTGCCATCACAGGAAGGGGACGGGGACAGGCGGCCAAGTGCCCTGAGCAGCTGCATGTCACCGTTCCTATGAAGCAGGGAATGGCAGGCTCGCCTCTGTTTCTTTAGTTACCATGGTCTTTTCATCAGCATCTAATATATTGTCACATCTCTCTGTTTGCAAATCAAAAAAGGATCTTGATATTCATGTCTATGATCAAAACACGTCTAACGCCAAGTCGAGCGGTAGTCTTTCATCGTTTGAAGGCGTTGGGCACACCCTTAGGCCTCGTCCTCTACGCCCTGTTCCGTTTAGAATCCTTTCTGCTTTGAAGTAGTGTCTCTTCTTTCTGCTCGTTCTTGTGTGGTTTTTTAATAAGTTGCTTGGCCGTGGCTTATTTTAATAGCTGGAAAGAGCAGTAGTAACAGAATCAGGACCAGACCCTGAAGGAACCAAAAGCTGTGTCCTGGGGGTCCGCTTCAGGGACAAGGTACAAAACGCCAGGGCTTGTATTTATAAAGATGCAACCGACCGGGCCCTCGGCACGTCAAACCCAGTCACGGGGGGCGGAGGACACGCAGCCCGCAGGCTGCACTGGCGTCATGTGAAAAATTCCTCCGATTTTCTAACTGCGACCGTCGCGTATCAGTCTGGGCTTTTATAAGTTGTTTCTAACAATCTGACTCGAGGGAGATGGAATTCAGACCCACAACATGTCATGAAGTTCACGTAGGAACCGAAAGTACACAGGTAACAGCAATCGAAATGAGGTCCGCAGTCGGTGCTGGGATCATCAAAGGGGCGCGTGGGCTTGGCCAGCGAAACGCTGCTGCTTCCCGGCCTCAGCCTCCCCAGCGGAAGTGGCTGGACCGGATCGCCTCCGCCCCCCACCCCAGGGAAGCTCTGAGTCCACCCTGGGCTGGCCTGCAGCAGGCGACTCTGTCGGGCCAGCTCCCTGACGTCCGTCCTGCCGCTTCCAGAAGGGCCTCTCCAAATAGCTCTGCTCTTCCGTTTGCAGCGTGAACCTGAACTTGGAAGTGACTTCCTGGTAAACGTCTTTTCTCATCGCACATCCGTCCTCCGCCCTGGGTAGCTCACGGGTGACGTGGGGAACCGGTTGGTCCAGGTGGCCCCTCGGTTTTCCGTGGCTGGACGCGCACTCTGGGCTGTTGGCTCCGCGCCGTTACCGCTGAGTGACAGCCCCGCCCCGTTGCCCCGGCGATGCGGTCCGTCGTCAGCCTCAGCGGAGACACGGGGCGGCGAGGGCGACGGCCCGCTCTGAGCAGCCGAGTCCGGGGAGGCCGACGCCCTGCAGCAGTCAGACCCCGCTGCTGGCGGGAGGCCCAGCCTCCCCTCCGTGGGTCCACTTAGGTGACCCGACTTCACGTGTGTTGTGAAAGAGTTAAACACCAGTAACGAGAAATTCCATCAACTACAGGGCTTTCCGGCCACTCGTGCCGTGTCACCAGCCACCCCCACGCTCTCCGCCGTGGGGGGCACAGCCCGGGCCGACCCTGGCGGCCTGGGAGCCGATGCTTGGACCCCAGCAGGAGAGGCAGCCTTGCAGCTGTCCGTGTGGCCGGGGAACCCAGTTTCCCTCGCCCGCCCGCACCCCAGCCCCGCGGCAGGCCGGTCCCCTGGCGTCCGCTCTGCAGGGCGACGGCCGAGCGGCGAGGCGCCAGCGGGGGCAGAGCACGTCCGCGTGGGCCCAGCCCCGGCCCCGGCGCCGCACAGCCAGGGCCCCTCCGAGGAGGGACTGGGCCGGGCTGGGCCACCTCCACTTCGTCCGCTGCGACTCCAGATGCGCAGTGAGACCCGCCCGCCGCCCACCGCCCGCCGCCGGGAGGCGCAGGACCCTCCGCCCGTGGACCCTCCACCCTCCTGGCGTTTCCATGGTGGGGGGCCCTCCGCTCAGCTTGTCCGCGGCCCCTCGTCAGTGCGGCCGTGAGGCTGTGTGAAGGGGCGCGTCCACACTGGGGGTCTCGGTCTCCCTGGGGGTGGCAGCGTGCGAGGGGGCGAAGGGGTGTCTGCTCCTCCGCCCGGGGAGGGGTGCGGGGGACGCGGGCGCACAGCAGACGCCAGCTCCCCTGTGGGATGGGCGCACCGAAGCTCTCCTGAGGTGCAGGCCTGAGAGCTGACCGAACCCCGTTCCCGCCGAGCTCGGCAGGAAGGTGGGGTCCCGCGGTGTGGCTCAGTCGCGTTCCGAGTGCAGCCGTCACTATGCTCTCAGGAAGAGCCAGGAGGTGACACGGGCCTTCTCTGTCCCGTTTTGCTCTTTCCACTGACGTCCTTCTCCCTGAGTTGTCCGGGATGGTGCGGTGCGGCTCACGAGAGAACGTTCAGAGAGACCCGTGAAAGTGGTAACTTTCCTGCCGTCTCTCCTTTGACTCACCTTTCAAAATGCTTCGGGTTGTCGCGTCAGCCCCCATGGCCCCCACGCTCGCTGGGATGTTCGTCTCGTCGTTGGTGCTTCGTAGGGACAACGGTGCCGGCCACAAAATCAGCAACGCTGTCTCGAGGTCACACAGCCTGGGACGTAAAAATCAAAGTGCATAAATTGAGAGGAGAATATAGTTTCTATATCTTCAAAAATTTGTTAGGACAGGATTACCCGAAATTCTTAAAAGTCTGAGCCCTGGGCCAGGTGTGAGGTGCGCGTGTTAGGACCCTGGGCCAGGTGTGCGGTGCGCGTGTTAGGACCCTGGGCCAGGTGTGCGGTGCGCGTGTTAGGACCCTGGGCCAGGTGTGCGGTGCGCGTGTTAGGTGGGCTCGTCGCGGCCTGCCTGATGCCATTCGCTGGTGGGGTTCCCTTTCTCTTGCTGCTCTCTGGGACTGC
The DNA here is from genome assembly GCA_028627145.1 of Eidolon dupreanum. Taxonomy (NCBI): domain Eukaryota; kingdom Metazoa; phylum Chordata; class Mammalia; order Chiroptera; family Pteropodidae; genus Eidolon; species Eidolon dupreanum. Next base: position 8,859 of record JAQQSQ010000903.1, on the reverse strand, counting down.
GTGTGTCCTTACGCTAAGGAACATGGTTTATAGGGATTATCCTGAAGAGACACCATTTTTGTTTTAGATGATTGCTGATGCCCTGTGACTAACACGTGGCGAGTTTGATTTGCTGATGTTTAGAAGGATCGTGAGGTTTTGAAAATGTGTTGGTTCGCTGTATGGGCTGGAAGGATATGGTTTTGCGTTCTTGATCTCGTGGAGTACCCATCTGTTCCACCAGCGAAAGCCCTTTCTGGGGGGATAGCATCAAACCCATAAAAAAGCCCTGGGGACACCCTGAGCCAGCTCTCAGGCAGCCGGCTCACTCCTTCGGCTCCCTGATAAACTCAGAATTCCTCCAACGCTGTTTCTTTAACCATAGAAACAGAGAGCAGATGCGACCGTGGCGTGCAGCTAACCAAAGCCGGTCTGGGGGGCGGGTGCGAACGGGAGTCCCGCGTGGCCACCTGCAGTCGCGGTTCCGGAGGTGTGGAGAGAGGCGCGTGTCCCAGGCGTTGCTTTCCTGCTCCTCTGCTGTTCGGCAGGATGCGGCTCAGACGGAACGTAGGGGCTCTGTGCCGTTTCGAACACGTTTAAACAAATTTCCTAAGTACGTTTTTGAGAGTGGAGGTGACGGTGATCCGCGCTTTATTTCTCGCAGCCCCCGCAGCTGTGCCGAGGCGGTGAGGGTCACAGCTCCGTGTGCCCGGCTGAATGCTGTGCCGCGTGTGGCACGGGCCCCCTCTCGTCTCCGTCCTGTTTTTTCTGTTTTTTTGGTCACTACGAGCTGTCCCCTCCCGTTTTCTCAGACCGGCTGAGATTCTCACGTGGGGATCACGGCTCCTCGGATTTCGTTGCTGAGCTTTCGCGGTGTTCCCGTGCTCCGCCGTGCGTCCCGGTCAGTCACCTCTACGGCTCCAGGGTCAGAGTCGCTTGGAACTCAGCCCAGACACGAGCTTCTGATCCCGCGTGCGCCACGCGGGCGGCTTCTCTGCACGGCTCCCCGAGAGCCTGCGGCGCCTCCCGCGTGCTCCGCTGTGGGCGCGAGCCCTGTGCCGCCCGCTGCTGCGACGCGCCTGCTCGGGCCGTAAACGTTAAAGCCGATAAAAGCAATCATTTTTTAAATTTAGAAGTAGTGGACAATTCGCGCTTTAAAGTTACGTTTGCTGTGTGTGCTGGGTCATCTCAAGATGCAGGGAGGACTTAGTGGTTCGTCGCAGGCGTTTCTGACGGCCGCCTGGGCGCTGGGCGCCGTCCGCTCCCTCCGTGCAGCGGCGCGGGCCCGTCGTGCGGGGAGCAGGGCGTGGCGTGCCGTTGACTTGCTGCCCGTGCTGTGCGACTGAACTGCACGTTCTAGCCACTTCTTTCTTTTCTTTTCTTTTTTGTCCTTTTTTTTTATTCTCTTTGCAGAAGACCATCAGATGAATTGTCACAATAGTCGAATCATGCAAGACGCAGAAAAGGATGATAACAATAACGACGAGTACGATAATTACGACGAGCTGGTGGCCAAGTCCTTGCTGAACCTCGGCAAGATCGCCGAGGATGCCGCGTACCGGGCCCGGACCGAGTCGGAGATGAACAGCAACACCTCCAACAGCCTGGAGGACGACAGTGACAAGAACGACGGCCCGGGCCGGAGGGGCGAGCTGAGCCTGGACCTGGACAGCGACGTCGTCCGGGAGACCGTGGACTCCCTCAAGCTGCTGGCGCAGGGCCACGGCGTGGTGCTCGCCGACGGCATGGGCGACAGGAGCTACGCGGACGCCGCGTCCCCGCAGGACAGCCGGAGCATGAGCTACGTGATGCTGGGGAAGCCGGTGAACAACGGGCTGGTGGAGAAGGTGGCGGAGGAGAGCGACGAGGAGGTGTGCCTGAGCAGCCTGGAGTGCCTGCGCAACCAGTGCTTCGACCTGGCCCGGAAGCTGAGCGAGACCAGCCCGCAGGACCGGGGCCCGCAGCCGAGCCTGGGCGCCCGGCAGCACGCCCGGCCGGACGACGACTTCGCCGGACGGACGCCCGACAGGAACTACTCCGACATGATGAACCTGATGAGGCTCGAGGAGCAGTTGAGCCCCAGATCTAGAACTTTCTCCAGCTGCGCAAAGGAGGACGGGTATCACGAGAGAGACGACGACACGGCCTCCGTGACCTCGGACAGGTCAGAGGAAGTGTTCGACATGACCAAGGGCAACCTGACGCTCCTGGAGAAAGCCATCGCTCTGGAGACGGAGCGGGCGAAGGCCATGAGGGAGAAAATGGCGATGGAGGCCGGCAGGCGGGACAGTGTGAGACCCTATGAAGAGCAGTCTCCACGGCAACTCCCCGGGGAGGAGAGAAAGCCCAAGTCCAGTGACAGCCATGTCAAAAAGCCATACTATGGTCAAGGTAATATTTCCGCCTGACGTAAGTTGCCTCGTGAGAGCATGAGCTACTAGAGTAAATCGTGTCAGGTCCAAGGTCGAGCAGGTAAAGTGTGCATCTCACTAAGTTACCTCCCTCACGCACATCTCTTAGAGTTCATTCCAGAATTATATTTCGTGATTGTTCCTGAAGAGCAAATAAAACATTTGCCAGAATCACACAAAGCAGCCCAATGTCATATTCTCAGAGCAGATGAGGAAGATGGTATTTCCGTGGAAAACGCGTGTTTGGGTGAAAGGCCGGGAGCACAACGCATCCTGTGACAGGCAACATTGGGACGGGCCTGTGTCCCTGTGAATGACCCACGATCCATGTTCAGTCATGAGGGTTTATGTGAGTCGATCAGGCATGGCGCACATATTGGATTGGTAGGTGGCATCATGATTTATAAAATTATCATCAAATGACAGTTATCGATAAAACCTCCCCCGTAGAAAACATCCCTGCCAGAAACTGAGCAGTAAGGGAACGGCCGATAGTGTAAGACGAGGGCGTGATGGTACATCACCATCTCGAGGTGCCGAGTTGCGGGAGCTGCTCGCTGTGCCAGGCACGGCATGGCCCAGGCCGAGGCCTGTGGCGATCCGCTTCCTACGGTCATTGCCCCTCGCTGCTCCCATCCCACTGTGGATGGTCACGGTGCTTACTTTATTATGAAACACTCGAAAACGGCCAACATGATAGTTTTAATGAGATTTCCATTTATGAGACCTGGGCACACGTTAGTATTTATCACTACATGTAAACAGGTACGTACCTCGTCACCGTATCTAACATGGCCATATGTGTTTCCAGCCCAAAAATCTGGCTTCCTGTTTGCGATAGCAACCATGCCCACTGGCAGTATGAGGTGGGCTGTAATTCACCCCTTCCAGAACCTCGGCCTGTGGCTATTTCAATTACAGGACTCTTTTAGAACTAAGTAAGGAGCAACTTCAGGATTAAAATCGGCGATTCCTTAAATCCTTCATCTGAATACCCAAAAACTCCTCTGTTTGGTCTTTTATTCCCTTCCTTATACTGAGCTTCCCGCTGTGGCTCTGATAACGAGGTTCAGGAATTTGGTTTGAAAACCAGTTGCTATGTCAACTCGAGTGACGGTGAGAACCGTTGTTTCTGTGGTGACACAGGTGTGTTCTCCTCTCCATGTGTGCACGGACCGCTGTGGCCAGGTGGGCACCGCTGTGCCAAACCCCAGTGGGGGGAGACGAGCCGCAGCCAGGGCCCGCCGGGCTCCCGATGCGGCAAGTGCCTGAGCGAGGACGCCGGTGCGGCCCACGGGCCCGGCGACGTGCGCCCGCGAGGCCGGGGCCCTTGCCCGGGGTGGCGAGTCTGGCTCCGGAGCACCGGGCCGCGTGGGGTGCCATGCGGGGGAGGAAACAGCGTGCACGCTTGACATGCAGCGCAGTCTAGTTGAAGTTTTCAGAATCATCTCTAACGATTTTAGGAGGAAGCGGGGTCCCTTCCCGGGGCTCGGTTGGCGCACGCGCGTTGGGCTTCCGTCCTCGAGCCCCGCGGGGCGCTGGCGCTGTGTGGCCCCGGGAGCGCGGGCGCATCTGGCCTCGCGGCCCCCTTGGTTTCGTGCTTCCTTGAAACCCGAAGCGCTCTGTAGCCTTTGGCTCGTTTTGTTTCATTGTTGTTTTATTTTGTTTTTGTTTGTTTGTTTTTTATTTGTTGCAGGAAATGGGATTCGAACCTCTTGCTTCTCCGAAGTCAGTGGGGACGGGGTGGGAACGAACCGTACACACCGAGGCACGCTTTTTCCCTGCAGCGGGGGAGGGTCGAGGAGTCGGACTTTCCAGATGAGCTGGAACACCCTGGCTTCCCCTCCCCCAGCTTCCCCAGACCTCTCCCCGCCACCACAGCTCACCTCCGTCTTACCAGAATGTTCCACATCGCCCCCAGGTTTCTCTTGACAATGCCTGTAGTTATGTTCAGCATCAAATAAATATAGCCGAGTGAGGACACTGAAGCGGGGTGAAGGTGAACGCCCTTCTTACTAAACAGCACGCGATCTTGCCATCACCACAAGCACACGTGCCCGCAGGCTCTCCTGTCAGCCTCTCCCTTACGTTCTCGACGATGAGAGCACGCCAGTTCTCACCTGCACAGCCTTCTCAAAGCGACTGAAGTCATAAACGAGTAGCCTCTCCAAAGTCTTGAGCTGAAACAAAAGGGGTTCATCCCGAAACTCCTTTTTTTCTTCCCAAGCATCTACTCAAAAGGGCGTAGGGGAGACAAGCTAAATCCTGCACACAGCTGTTTTCCTAGACATGTCCTGGGTTTTCGGTTGACGTGTTGGCCTGTTTGCTTGCTTGGTTGCTTTGTGTTTGCTCCAGTTTTTGCTTTCAAGATGAATTCGGATCGTGAGAAATAAGACAGAAAGGGAGGGAGGGGGGAGGCCGGCGGCCCCGCCCGGCCGGGACACACATTGAGAGGAGAGCATACGCTGTTGTCCCCCGAGCCCGAGCTGCGCTGGTTTCGTGCGGACCGGTGCTCCGCGTCAGAGCCCCTTCGAATCTGTGAATGATGTTCCTTGTTATGACACTTAAGTGTCCTGATGAAAGAGGGTCAGTGATGAAGAATGGTTATGATTTATACTTTTATCCTTTAAAAGTTACTTATATCCAGTTTATGATTTTAAATTATGCCTCTATTATCTTAAAACAGCACTAGTTTTCTTTGTAACTGTTACTGTGCATATACTGTTTCCTAATCGCGTTAATTAAATTATGCTGCTGTTGCTGTGAAATTACTCGCGAAGCAACGGAAGGCAAAGCTTCTGGTCTGCGTGTGTAGGCAGAGCTCCAGCAAGACATCCAGACCCCGAGGCCACAGCAGCTTGCTTTCAGATGCGTTTCCAGGGGTTGTTATCGACAGATAACGTCAGGAAGTAGCAGACAGTCAGATCTAGAATATTTGCTCCAGCATCAGCTCTGGCTTAAGAGGTTCCAGGGCCCAAAAGAGACACGTTACAGAGAATAAAACGCTAGCTAAAGAGGAAATGCGGAACACCTTTCGTACAAGCATAAAAGCGTTTAGATATTTCTGCGAGTCCCTTGTCTACTTCCGTTCACACGAATGACAAGGAAAAGTCCACGAGAGTTCAAAAGATTTTAGACCAAGCTTTTCTCTTAGTATAAAATGAACTCTCAGCCACAAGTAAAACGTGTTTTCTAACAATCATGATGAGCTTGATTAATTAGATATTAATATGAAAATATTCGACTGCAGAGAGCTTTAACTGTAGCGTCCCTGGACCAAGTCGCAGCCGTCACTAGCTGCCGCCAGTCTGCGCGGCCGCTGCTCAGAAGCCGGCCCCGAGCCGGTGTTGCGCACGCTCGCCGTGCGTTTGCCCGAGCTGCAGCCGAGGGGTGTGCCCGCAGTTATTTCCTGCGCGTTTACGGACCGCGGTCCGTCCTGGGTGTGAAATGACCTTTTAGCACTGTCGTGGCGTCTCTGCGTCTCCACCGGTCCAGCAAGGGCACGGCCCTCCCGCGGCCGCTGCGCGTCCCTCTGCCAGGCGGGTAAAATGGCTGGGCTTATTTCCCGAAAAACCTCCGAATCGATGCGCTGCCGAACAGCGTGGCAGGAGAAACACGTCGGCACCGCCGAGCCTGCGCCTCGGAGCGCCTGCCGCCTGCGCACGCGGCGGGGAGGAGTCACGGGCGAGCGTGTGCGCGGCTTCGTGCTCCGACAAGGCCACCGTGTCGTCACGACCCGTGTTGAGGCCTTGAGCTTACCATGTAACACGGGAAAACAATTAAGGGCCCAGGTAGGGATAGTCTTTTTTTCTTTACGTAGAAAGTAAGATATTTTGTGATTCATGATTACGCTGTTTAAAGTAGAAAAAAAATCACCCAACACCGAAGACCTACGCAAAGCTGATGTCGCACCTGCCTTATTTCTATGTTGATATGGTCTCTTCAGCTTGTGAAATAACCACATTTGTCTTCAAAGGGTAAAGAATTCATTCTCTTGACACCTGTTGTCGCTTGTAGATCCCTCGAGAGCAGAAAAGAAAGAGAGCAAGTGCCCCACCCCAGGGTGCGATGGAACCGGCCACGTAACTGGGCTGTACCCGCATCACCGCAGTCTGTCCGGATGCCCGCACAAAGATAGGGTCCCTCCGGAAAGTAAGTTGCGTTTCTCCGACCCCTCGCACACACGCCTCCGGCTGTTTCCGTCACCCCCCGCCTTTGTCGTTTCCACCTGTCCCGATGGGCAGCTCCGGCGGCCCACGGAGGCCGACGGGCCCCCGCCCCGCCCCCAGCATGCAGGCCGGTGGCGGAGTGGCTGACCCCGAAGCGCCCTCCTGCAGCGAGCCCGGCAGGCTGGCCTGGGCTCTGGTCCTCATTTCATTTCTGACGTGCTCTGGGGCTCAGGCAGGTCACACCTCGCCTCGCTGATCGTAGGACTGAGCGTAGGAAGCTGTAGCAGCCCCTCCAGCCCCGGGAGCCGTCTGCCCATCACCCAGCTGCCCCAGCCTCTGCACACACGGGTCCACACTTGGGGTTCGCGTTCGTTGTCTTCTACTTGAAAAGCCTGCTCCATATCACAGTTGCCCCAATATTTCAGCACAAATCAGGAGGTTTAAGGCAGGCCGGTTTTGATCCCACACGTTCATTTTAATCAGGTTCTGAGAACATACAATAAATCTATGAAAACAGCTAAACTTTTTTCAGAGCTGAAATGTACAACTGTTTTATCTCTCTCAGCACAAAAAGTGTGCCAACTATTTAAATGCAATTAGAATTGGTCACTCGGGGAAACGGCATGTTTTCAGAACTGACTGTACGCGTTTCCGGGCTGACCGTGCGTTTGAGGTGAGTCAGGCAGCCACTCACGCTGCCACTCATGCTGCGAGACACCGTCTCTCGTGCGGAGTGTGGCAGCTTCACCTGAGATGTGACGAGGTGACTAGCTGACTGTTTAGAGGGGCTTTGAGGATTGTCCCGTTAAGAAGTTGGGGTACTTGGGAGGCGAATCTGTCGGAACCGAGAACAGTTCACAGTGGCAGTTGAGGCTTAGAAAGCAGGCTCAGCGGGACATTTTCAGGTGAAACGATTTTGGAAGCCAGCGTGGGTCCACGTTTTCAAATGACTTCTGACAATGATAAGCCCACCTTCCGTGTGACCGCCCTGTGAGTGGGCATTAGGCACACACCCGAACGTCTGCCCGTGTGTTACCTGAGCAGGGGCAGTGTGGTGTCAGGACCGAGCACAGACACTCAGCCCCAGGAAGCCTGCAGGGCAAGCGGGCTCCCCTTTCCAGCGAGGAAGACGAGGCGCAGACTCTGTCCCCGCCTCCAGGGCTCACCCCGTGCCCGGCCAGCCGGGGACGCCGGTGCCCTGCAGTCCGATGCGAGCAGCTGCTCAGCTGCCCAAGCAGAGAGCCGAGCGAGGCTCTGAGCCCACGTCTGTCCGCGTCCCAAGCCCGTCTGTCCCGCCGAGGCCAGGGGCTGCTCTGCCAGTCGCCCTGACGAGCCGTGTGATGCCAGGCGTGTCACGTGCTCACTGCACACTTTTCCTCGCTACGCAACGAGGGTTTGGGACCAAGCACTAACATCTTTAGAAGAGAGAGCTTCCTTACGCTGTTTTCCTTTAAGACTTACGTTTTCACCTTCAGAATAGAACGTCAGCTCCTCCTGGCTGACACATTCTCCTGGGTCCACGTGTCCTTGGGAGCAGCCCGTGTGTGCAGACGGGACTGTGCCGAGCGCCCGCCGGCCGCGGTCGCACACGCCCGGTCACAGAGGTGGTCACGCACGCGCAGTTCCCTGTGACGCGGGACGGTGCAGACACGCCCCACTCCAGGGGCCGTCAGCGACGCGGTCCGCACCCCGTCTGCAGCGCACGGCTGGAAACAGGGCGCCGTGCTGAGGGAGGCCCCGCTCGGGCCCGGGGAGCCCCGCCCCGCTGAGAAGGGCCCGCCGCCCCACGGAAGCTCCGTGGCCTGCGGGGACACGCCTGAGACACCAGGCGACACCTCCCCCAGGGGTCAGGCTCGCTGAGACAGCAGAGCTGGCCCCGTGTGAGCGCTGCCCCAGTCCGTGCAGGTGACCAGGGCAGGAAGGAGGCAGCGCAGGGCGTGGGAGGCTGGGCCGGGTCCCCGTCAGGCTGGCAGGGCCCGAGGACGTCCTGCGTGGGAAGGAGACGTAGGTCGAGGGAAGGCAAGGACTCCCACCTCGGTAATTGGCAGGGACGATGGCGTGACGAACATGAATAGGTGTAGGGACTGAGAAACGGGGCCACGTCTGACAGGCGACATTGCGACTCGGATTCCCCCACTTACAGCGGGCTCTGGGGACCTGGAGGAGGTCCAGGGCGCGGGGACTCTGGGGCTATCCCCAGAGCAGTGTCCCTGTGGCACAGCAGAGTGGAGCTGCCTAGCGAGGGGGCCGGAGCGAAGCAGGGGAGGGGCCGGCGACAGGGGAGCCCCGAGAGGACAGGA
>JAQQSQ010000902.1:0-13518 GCA_028627145.1 Eidolon dupreanum | reverse complement strand
GCTCCTTCTCCCTCCGCCGACTCGCTCACAGGCACTGCGGCTTCCATCTGTGCGTTCGGGGGTTCGCCGCCCAGGACCGGGGCTTCGGGTGATCGGGGGCGGGGGGTGGCTCCATGTGATAGGTTCTCATGATTCTGCTGGGGTCGCTGGTAGGCTTGCCCCGCGGCTCGGCACGTGGCACTGAGGGCGGAGCTGGACTAGCCTGGCTGCGGGGACGCTCGGCCTGCCCTTGAACTTCCAGCGTCTTTCGGGACTGGACACACAGTCTGATTGGTTGACGCCGTCCTTTTGGGGCAACGTGACTACAGAGTGACCTCACATAGCCCTGGCAGTTCGAGGCAGGAGAAAAGACCCTCGGTGTCCTCTCTGTGGAGGACCGTGCGTGACGGTGCCGTCATGTAGAGCTTTGGTGGCAGCCTCCATTAGCAGCAAGTTTTTGTGAACCCTGCGCATCCACTAAATGTCCTCCGTAATTATGTACCACACGTTGTTTTTTGTGTGAATAATTCTAGCGCTGTTGGCTTTTCTCCAGCGCCAAATGAAGAGATGGGGATTTGTGTGCATCTGTGATGAGGATTTGATAGGCCGAGCAGTCAGGTGGATTGAACCTGAATAAGTGGTAAATGAGTTGTGTCTTTGCCTGAAGGAATTTAAATACTGCACAGCACCCAGGTTGTAGGTGGGAGATCAAGTTTACGATTCCCAGCAAAGATTCGACCGCCGATGATCTACAACGGTCAAGTTCAGGAGAGAGTGCAGTCCTTAATGTGATAAGCAGACTAAGTTACTCTTGAAAGTTAGAAACCCCAGAAGCATTAAGAAGGAAGGTTGGTGAAGGAGACCAAACAAGAACTGAAGTGCGGAGCATCTGTTTTGCTAACGTGCTATCGATTTCATTTCCTCGTGTGGGGTTTGCGCTCTCAGCATAAGTCATGTTTGCAGAGCTGTTTTGAGTGTTTGCGTTGGGAAACGGGGTGGCCAGGTGCAGTGCCCTTCATCTGTAGTTCAGCATGTCCTGCTGTCTCGGGTGCCCTGGCTCCTCTCCAGGGCGGCATATGAACGGACAGCGAAGCTGATCGGTGAGCTGACTGGTGACAGCCAGCTCCCACGACGGCCACAGTGTCCAGGAGCAGGCGCTGCCTCGGGTTGGATGATAACGCTAGTCATAGGTCATGTTTAATCACCACACGCTGATACGAACGCCGGGCGTGCGTGACCTCGTGCCCGTCACAGCGTTGTGGGCAGCACTGTTACCGTCTTACAGATGGGCCCCGAAGGGCCACCCCACTGGGAAGAGCAGGTGGTGCGCTTCAAACCCAGGTCTGCTGACTCAGCCGCCCACCAAGCTGTCCTGACACACGCGTGTGTGCAGCGAGGCCCCGCATGTGCTGCACACCCTCGGTGTCCAGAGCCTGCAGCCGCTGCCTGCCCAGCTGCATGTGGCTCTCCTGACTTGCTCGGGCTTCTCTCCCAGCCTGTCCCCCGCCCCCCATGATGCTGAACTGGCCAAAAGAGGCCCCGTGGGGGCGGGGCAGGGGCGGGGGGAGGGGCTCTCCTGGGCAACGCTGACGGGCTCATGCGTCAATCAACAAGGCGGGAGCTGCGTGTCCAGTGGGGTGCGGTTCTCCCAGCTGCTCAGGCGCCCACCCGGAGCGCGGCGGGCTGCAGGTGACTGGCTGGCACCCGGGAACAGCTCGGCTCCCGCTCGGGGCATGTCCACTGTTGCTGGCTTCTGAAGGCTGACCAGCTCCATCGCCCGCATCAAAGCTTGGAGCAGGGGGCGCTGGTTCCTTCGGCGGCCACATCCGAGGGGAGAGAGAGATCCAAGGGAAAGGGAAAGGACGGTTCACCGGAACCACAGCCAGACTGGGGCGTCCACACCCAGGTGACTCATCGGAATGGGTGTGATTCCCCGTAATTAAACCCTGCAGTGTCTGCTCCATCGTCCTCTGGTGCGGACTTTTTCTCACAGCTGCAGTAGACACATTCCTCCCCCACCCCACCGTCTGGCTGCCGCCTCTCTCCCATCCCTGCCTCCCTCCCTCTCTCCCTCACACACACGCACACACACACGCGCGCACACACGCTTCTGCTGGAGATTTCCCAGTTGCTTCGATCTTGTTTCATCGTTCACCCCGCCTCTTCAGGAGCTAGCTGTCCGGGGATATAAAAGCAGGAAGCGCTTTTCCGAGTCGCAGGCCGCGCCACCGTGGCCGCCAGTGGCATCCTCTCGGAAGACAGTGGGGCGCTTGCTTTCCAGTCGGAGGGGGCATCCGGGGGCCTGCATTCCCGGGGAAGGCTTCGCCGAGAGCCCTTGGCAATTGGCATCAAAAAAATCCATGTAGGAAAGCCATTTTTGCCCCAAAACATCTCCTGGGTAGATTTTCCAAGCAAATCAACTCCATTAGCAGATTAAACACTCAGCAGCGCCGGTGAGGGGGCTCTGAGGGGATTGCAAGCGGCGGGGCTCCTGGCCTCCGCTGTCGGCGTGTGTCCGGGTGACACGTGGACGCGAGCACCGTCGGGTGCCGTGTGGCTGAGGGCAAAGATCAGGATGGGGCCGGAACGCCTGCGTGCCGCGGCCTTCGTTTGAAAAGGGGAGCTGACCTAAGCCTTGCACCTTTCTTGACCCGAGAGAGCCTGGTGCTGTCAAACCCGTGACGGGCACTTTCCAGAGTGAGGAAGGCGGCTTCCTGCCCCCGGAGGCCCAAGTGCCGGCTGGCCCGGGGGAGGAGCCGGGGGATAACGTGGGAGCCACGTGCAGACCGAGGGTGTTGTGGGTCGTAGATGGAAGCAAGGCCCTGGATGTGAGCATGGAGGGGGCAGTGGCCGGGGGGCATGAGTGAGCATAAAAGTGCACACAGCTGTCCCAGGAGGATCTCAGGTCAAGGACTTGAGAACTGGGGAGTCCCTAGCAGACGGGACTTAGGGTGCAGGAGCGAGGAGGGCAGAGGTCCTCAGGGTGTACCCCCAGCTCTCCTCTCAGCTCTCCTGTCCCCCCGTCACCTCCGCTGGGCTTCGTTCCCCGCCAGGCAGGCACGTCCTGGCCGTGACACGGTGACGTGGGGGCCCTCTGCTCCCGTGCACAGGGACAGCAGCGGGGCCGGACTCTCTGGAGTCCGGCGGGGACGCTGGGAGGAAGGGCGTGCCTCGCTCAGTTCCCGGGACAGAGATTTCCATGGCGCTGCTGCCACATCGTCAGCTTTCCTGCCGGCCCTGGGAGGCCACAGCTCTGGTTGAAATGTCCCCAGGGCTCCAAAAGCCCTTTGCTGTGGCCAAGGACGCGGCCCGTGCTGCCCTCCAGCCCGGTTCCCAGGCCACTTTCGCAGCTGGCCGGCAGGCACCACGGCAGAGTTCAAGAATGTGGGGCGAGGGAGCGGGAGGGGCTGGCGCTCGACTCGGGTGGCTGGAAACAGCGTGTCAGCACCCTCGGCCGGGCCCCGCCCTGTGCTCCCGAGCTGGAGTTCGTGTCGGTGGCAGCTGCACAGAGCGGTGGCCAAGCCCGAGTGCGCCACCCAGGCTCACAGCACACGTGCCCTCTGGTCCCGAGGGCGTGAAGTCACCCGTCTCTCCCATGAGGCAGTGCCGGTGCTCGGACCCCGAGCCGCCCTCACTGCCCAGCTCCCCCCCTGCATTGTCCCCACGCTGGCCTTCGGCAAGGGCGGGCTAGGTGCTGTCGGTAGCGGGGAGAGCCGCAGTCGCACCGCAGGTCGGGCGGCCCGCGAGCGCGGGGGGTCCCCAGGCGGGTGGCCGCAGGCAGGGCCCCGCGGCGAGTCTCCCCTGGGCGAGCCAGTCCGGGCACCTGGTGGGACGCGTTTGCACGGACCCGCGTGTGTCCGTGAGGTATTCGCTCACTCACACGCATTTGCTAAGCTCCAACAACGTGTGCTTCACCCTCCACGCCTGGGGCCTGCCTGCCGCCCCGCCCCCGCCCCGCAGACCCCCGCGGGCTGCCCCTCCCCCCACGCCCCGCTTTGCCTGCGCCCCTCCGTCCCCTCTCTCCTCTCAGCACTGACTGTGTCCGAGGACCAGGCTGCGGTGCCGGCTGTGCTGGGGGGCGTGTCGCCGTGGAGTGAAGGCTGCCGGCAGGTCCTTGGGGAGTGAAGAACGAGGCCGTTCGTGTTCGGGGTGCAGCCACTGTACTTAAAAGGGGGACTCTGCTCTCGGGGTCTCCTGTCCCAGACCTCCTTCCTCCTGGACCCCCAGTCCCCCTACCTCTGCGGTGAGGAAGCTGAGCCACGGAGCTGCTGTGCCGTCCACCTCCGCAGATCCAGGAGGTGCGGGGGGGAGGCCGACAGGAAGGAGCCAGTGAGCCCTAGGGGTCGGGGTGCAGGGACAGGTTAGTGGCACGGGCGCCCGGGGGGGACGCCCGTGGCAGGTGGCCTCCGAGGCGCGTGGGCCCATCCTCCAGCCCGTGCCACCAGCTGTCCCCTCAGCTACGGAAGTCGGGGGGACAGTGGCAGATGACATCTTGCTGTCACTTCTCTCTCAGCGGGTGGCTGGGCAGGGCTGGCCCTCAGTGGAGCCATTGCAGTCTAGAGGAGATTTTCAGCACGTGAGCCCCACGGGACAACCGCACTGTTTGATGGGACACGCTGTGTGTGAAGCAGCCTGGCAGTGGGCAGGCGGGTGTGCGTGTGTGCACGTGTGTGTGTGTGCGTGACCAAAGGCGAGCGCCAAGGATTGTCCCCTGAAACAACAGCAGAGAACTTCAGAAAGCTGTTGAAGTCAGCTTAAAACAAACAAACAAAAACCATTATTATATAAAAAGGAACAAGAGATCAAAGTTTAAAGCACATAGAGTCAAGGGAAGTATAGAGGAAAAGCAGTAAGAATTGCTAAAATGCCACCAGAAACCACTGGGAACGTTCTGGTAGGTTCCTTAGCGAACCGACAGTGCAGGGGAAGTGGCCTAGCAAGATGTCACGAGCCACCCTAGGACGCGTGGGTTGGCCTGACTGTCCTTTGTGAGGACTCTCCACGGGGCCTGCCCTGCCCTTGCCGGCTCCGGTCGCCAGCTCTGTGACCTCTGGCACGCTCCAGGAGGCAGCCCCCAGTGCCACCACCAAGTGGGGGGCTGCCTCGTCACGGTCCCAGTGGGGCTGGCGTCCCTTCACCTGAGGGCCCGGTGACATCAGCAGTGGCTGTGCGGCTGGCTTTTCCCAGAGATTTCATCAGAACTGGGTGTGGTCGTCTCTGCCCGTGCTGGCCCTGCTCGTCAGGGGCGGCGTCCGGAAACAACCACGCACCGAGTCTGGGGAGGAAAAGTGGTCGTTCTGGCCCAGCTGACGATTATGTAACGTGACCCGTTTGGGGACTGTCACGCAGAGCTCAAGGAAGGAGCCACACGGACATCTACACTTGGGATCGGCCGTGCTGGAGAAAGACAGACCCGCATCTCTGAAGCCACACCCGGGAGGAAGGGAGGGGCGGACGTCCCAGGAGGTCGGGCACGCCACCGAGGTCAGCCTGGACGGCCAGCCGTGGCCGTGGGTCGAGGCACTGGTTACGACACTTCTGCAGGGTGCTTTGCAGTTCAGCCATTGCACCCTCAAGGTGACAGAGACCCAGGCCGCCGCCTGCGTCACCCACGTGCTCACTGTCCACGAACACGGCGGGCATCAGGGCTGGAGTCCTCGGCTTGTCCTGCTGCCGCAGCGGCGCGCCTGCCAAGTCCAGGGCCGTCGTGTGTGCTTTGGAACGGAAGGACCTACGTCCTTGAACGTGGGGCCGCCCAGCAGAAGTCTGGGGGTGGGATTTCTTTTTTTCTAATTACTAGGCTTTTTTTACAGCGGTTTTAGGGTGACAGGACAATTGGGGCAGAAAGCGCTGCGTTCCCACGTCCCTCTGCCCTCCTTCTCCACGTGTCTGTCACGAGCATTTCGTGCGGCTGGCTGCAGGGTACCGGCTACCGCCGCCGCAGCCACACGGGTGCCGTGTTGCTGGCTGCAGGCCAGAGTCACTTAGGGTTCACTCTCCGTCTCGTGAGGACCTGGAGCCACCATCACAGCAGCAGACGGAACAACCCCACCGCCCCCCGAACCCTCCGCGCCCCTCCGTCCCCGACTCCTGGCCCGTGTCCCCAGGCGAGATCCCCATCTTTAATTTGGCCTCTTTAAAAAAAAAAAAAAAAAAAAAACACATAATAGATACTATAAATGGCAACTGCAGAGTCATGAAGCACAGCTAGTGATCATTATCACCGGTTTCCACCCAAAACAACAGATTCTGGGTTGGGTCTGGTTTTGCTCTTTGCTGTGATCTCAGAAAAGGGAGCTCGAAAGAGTTTCTTCCTCGTCAGTGGAGGTGATCACGGTAACTCACGAAGGGGACAGACAGGCCACAGCTCCTGGGTCTGCCTGCCCGGGACCCACGGCTGTGTCCGGCCCCCCCCACCACCGCCCCCACCCGGTGCCCCTGTCACTGTTGTCACCTAAGCATCCCCAGGCTTCCGGGGGAAAGCTAGTGCACCGTCCTGCTTGGTAAGACGAGCAGAAAGTCAGTTGCCCTTTGAGTTGAAAGGACAGTCTTGGCCTTCTGGAATCTTCCCAGAAGGACCTCGAAGGGCAGAGAAGCAAAAGGCCCGTTTTTCCCAGACCTTTCTCTCCCTCGGCCCTGTGTTTTACCCTCATGCCCCCCCCACACCCCACGCACACACAATCTCATCTCTCTAGTCTGACTGTAGAGGAATAAGGGGTTCAACAAGAAATGTGCGCTGTTTACCTGGTAAACAAAACCGTCTACCTGAGCAGACTTTCTCCGAGGTGGTAACTACCTCGGTACCCTTTCTTAGAACAGCCTCTTCCCGTGAACCTGGGAAGAAGAAAAAAAACGCTTCTCAGAATGATTAGCATTTGCATCACACGATCCAACTTCCTGTCCTCCTCCTCGTTTCTGTCTCTGTCACACGCACGTACACACACACACACACACGCTCACGCTCACACACACTTTCCAGTCAGGGACGTTTCGAGAGGTCAGTGCCGCCCCCGTGTCTAAGCCTTCAGTGTTTGCCTCTGCAGGGACTTTTCCCACTTTACCTAGAAAAGAACTAACCAGAAGCTTCGCACTGTGGTCACCCCGCTTCCGGCTGTGGCTGCAGCCAGTGTGTCTGGTCTGACAGAGGAAGCTCGCCGTGCCGGGACGGCTCTGGCCCGATTGCAGGCACAGGGCAGACGGTGTCTAATGCCATCGGTATGCGAGATGCCAGCAGCGAAGACAGCGCGGGAAGCACCGAGGGGCGTCTCGGGCCCAGAGCGACAGATGCGGCTGACAGATGCTCAGCGAACTCAGAAGCCGCCCGGCCCCACCCTCCCGACCACACACACACACCCCGAGATGAATCCATGTATAAACAAGATGTCTCAGTTGAACATGACTTTCTCAAAAACGCCGTGGAAGCCAAGACGCTGAGGTGTTTTTGATCTCAAGTAGACACGCAGGCAGGATTCTGCCAGCGTTTATAGACCCCCAGACGCTGGCTGGCTGGAGAGCCACGGGTGACACTCGTCCCTGAGTCAGTGACCCTGAGACAAGCTTGGCATTTTGTGTGCGTCTGAGCCGAAGAGAAAGTGAGTGTGTGCGGGCTTCTCTCTGCGCCTGTCCTTGGCATCCTGGTGCTCGGAACACGTCCACATGGCGTCGCAGACCCCGCACAGGGTCCGGGGGGCGGGGCGCAGAGCCATGTGGGGACCGAGGACAGCTTGGCTGGGACGGCTCATTGACTTTAACTGCCAAGTGCTCCTTGGGAACTGGAGACTCGACCCAACCGCCCAGGATGACTGACTGAAATACCGGCGTCATCCAGGACCCCAGGACCTGGCAGACAGCACGTGCCGTGCGGAGCGTCGGACCCCTCTGCCATCGAGCTTGTTCGTGTGGCTTCGGTGTTTCGTGGGGGCCCCCGCTCGGCTCTCCACTGTCAGGTGCCAAGGTTGGAGGCAGGCAGGACGGAACCTGGCTGGGGGTCATCGGGGAGGCCCTAGGCTGGGCCATCCTCTCCGATCTCTGATCCAAAGCGGGGGGCGAGTGACGCTTGTCCCTAGGATTGGGGCATATGGCCCAAAGTGGCCTGCAGCGCGTGTGATGTTTCTTTAAAATCTTTGGTTTTGTCTTTAAAATCTGATTCGAGTTCACGTTCTGCTTCCGGGCATCTTTTGAGCTTGATATAAAATATTTTCACTCATTAGCTGTTGACTGCAGTGGACATGCTGGAAAGAGGCGTCATTTCCGTCTGCGGCCTCAGGCACCCCGTGAGCAGGGCCTCTGCGCCCCAGGACCGCGGGAGTCTCGTGTTTGGAAGCACAGATGAAGATCGGCGGGGTCTGACACGTCTCCTTCGCCACCGAGGCGAGGGGAGCAGCCCCTGGGTGCCTGTGACCTCATCCCACGCGCTGGGCATCACAGTGCGGGCTGCGGGCGGCTCCTCTAGCGCCAAGAGCCGGGCCCCGAGGCCTGCCCGTGGCCCCTGTTCTGGCACTGAAGCCCCCCCCCCCCCCCGGGGACAGGGACCTTGTCTTTCTCACCCGCAGACCCTCAGCACCCAGCCCTGTGCCGGGCACAGAGGCCACAAGTGTTCGGTAAACGGTTGGAGCCTGTGTGTTTTGCGTTTGTTCAGACCTTCTTGAAATCGCTTCCTGGGCGTCCAGGAATCACACAGGCCGTTAAAAACGGCAGCAGCCTGCCACAGAAAACGTCTCATTTTAACCTGTGGTCCCGTGGTCACTCGCTCTGAGAAGGAGGAAGCTGCTTTGAACTTTAAGCTCGTGCAGCCTCTCGGCTGAGGGTCTGCGTTCTTCTGAGGACCCCATCAGTGTGGGCTCTGTTTGCAAGTCTGTGTTTTCTATTTTTATGGAGGGTTTGCTAAGCAAATGAACATACGAGAGACTCGAGAGCCAGATTTTAGATGAATTCTCTAGCATTTTCGGCGGCTTAGCATTCATCTGCATGTCAGTGGTAGGTTAGCTACAGGTGACTTCCAGCCACTGGCTAGAGCGTGGAGCAGCACACACATCCTGCCTGTCCCCCAGCCGTCAGGCAGGTGGGTCCTTCCCAGGTCACTTCCTTCTCTTTCCCTCTGCCAAGCCCCTGTCCGGGCCTCCACTCCACGCCCGCTGCCGGGCGTGCCCTCTTCCGAGCAGCTGGGCCTGTCCCCCCGGGAGTCACACAGACTTGGAACGTGGGCGATTCCCCGGGGGCCCACGTGGCGGTTGTCTGAAGGCTTGACGCAGGAGCTGTGAGTCAGTGCCATGCTTTGGTGTTTGCAGGCACCTGCTCCCCTCTTCGCTGTAGACACAGCAGAAAACCAATCACAGACGTGGCGCACGCATCAGGTGTTTGGACGCGTTGTCTTTGAAACGATAGTTTTTGCAAAATGGTCTTTTGCCCGTTGCTCTGTGGAGGGAAAGTGACGGACACGAGTTCAGGCCGGCACTGAGCGACAGGCAGACACAGGGCTCCACGGGGTGTCGGATCGAGGGAGGCGGTGAGCACCGTCTCGCCCCAGCGGCCCGTCTGAGCAGCTGAGGCTCGCCATGTACGCCTCTGTTACCCGGGCCCAGGCCGGAAACAGAATTCGCTTGTGCAAATATTGATCAGGCATGGCCTGCGTCCTTAGTCACCGTGCTGAGCTGGTTCCTGCTCTGACGGTGCTCACGGGCCAGTGAGTCCCGACCCACGGATTCCCAGGATGCCTCAGCAAAGGCTCTGAGCAGATGTGACGGCAGCTGCCAGTGTGGTTCTCGTCTGGCTTCTGTGTTGCCAGGTTGCTTTAGGTCAGGGCATGGTTTAATGGTCGCCCTTGCTTTTTAACACTTGGGCACGCCTCGCGGAATTTTGATTGTGCGTATGTTGCTGTCTTCTGTTACGAACAACAGAGGTTCGCAGACTCCGGCCTGTGGGCCAGGCCTGGCCCACCGCCAGCGTTTGGACAGAAAGTTTTATCTGAGCACAGCCACGCCCGTCCATCTGCGGCTGTTTGGGGCAACAGTGGCAGAGTCTTTGTGACAGGCACCTTATTATGATATTGACTATGAGAAAATATTTATGTGCAGAACAATTCTGCGTGCACAGAGCAACAGTAACCAGTTTTGTAAGCGGGGTGGGGTGGGGTGGGCATGATTGGTGCTAGAATGTATCAGTATCAGAATGTATCAAGTTGGACGGTCCAGGTGAGAAGCGACACCAGGCAGATGTGGGATGAGTTGGCTTTTTCCCTTTAGCTCATGCCGATTAAGCTTTCCTGCCGTCTGTGTGGAAGCTTCTCTGAGGCATACGTTTTAGGAGGAAGCTGGTGTGGGCAGGGGAGGGGACCGGGAGGAGCATCTCCGTTACCCAGTAGTGAGGAACAGGCTGTCGCCATCAGAAGACAAGGACGGAGATGGACTGGTGGCCCCCACCGGCCGCTTAAAGCCGGAAGGAGAAGGGGAACGAGGAGGGGGAGGTTCCCGTGATCTCAGGAGGAGGGAAACCGAACGAGGACCCCGTCCCCTTTCCCAGCCTCTCCCAACCCCCTCCCAGGCAAACACACGCGCACACATGCAAGCGCACGTGTACACATTGCACACGCATGTGCATACACCCATCCGGTAAAATCCAGAACATTCGGGATCTTAACATTCACTTCACTTCCAGAATGTTTGCAAACGATTTTCCAAGTTCAGTGCTGATGAAGCACAGTGTGAGGCAGCCAGAGTCATCAAATTCAGTGACAGCACACGGGAGGCCGTGTGGGGCGGGGGAAGGGGGAGGGGCGGTGGGGGCAGGGCAGTGGTCTTTTAATGGGGATGGAGTTGCAGTTTGGGAGGATGAAAAAAGTTCCCGAGACGGGGGCATGGTGACGGCTGCATGACAGCGCGGATACACTAACAAAAATGGCTGAAACGGTCAATTTTGTTATATGTTATTTTACCCCGGTTTTAAGACCCGAAACCTGTCAGCCACATAATTTGCAAAGATCAGATTCATGGTAGCAGTGTTCACATTTGCCAATTAGAAATCTGGTTGGAAACCCACTTTCCCGTTTAATTTTAAAGTGACTTCTAAGAATTGAGAGAGTTTACACCTATTCAGTTAAAAAGATATGCACTAAGTGGGTGACAAAGACACAGTATATTAGTTCTGCAACAAACAGAGGTCGCCTCATGAAAAATGGCATGAAGGCAAACGACACAATGTCATGACTCCTTGTCCCTACTCCCGGAAGTGACTTTCGCTTTTTTTTTCCCCAACATGGATTCTAGGAAAGGAACCTCGACTGGTTCCCCAGGATGCGAGCCATGTCCTTGGTCAGCAGCGACTCCGAAGGAGAACAGAACGAGCTGAGGAATCTGCAGGAGAAGCTGGAGTCCACCATGAAGCTGGTCACCAATCTGTCGGGCCAGCTGTCAGAGTTAAAGGACCAGGTAAAGAAAGAAATCCCAGCCACCTCCACACATGCACACCCCTCGGCCACACACACCCAGTCTGCTGAGGAAAAATCAGTAGTGCTCGTGTTAAAATGCTGACATTTCTGTCACCTGGATAGAAAAGGGACCGGGCAACAGAGGACATACTCATTTAGTCCACCAGTTTGCCCTTCACAGGATAAGCCCATGACACTGCCTTCCGCACTCTGAAAGGTGAGGTTTTAATATGAAAAACAAAACCCGAAAATGGAAAAATGCAAACGACTTCGATGAAGTGCCGTCCAAAAAAACACCACGTGTCAAGCTATACTCCTTTGACTTTTTTCACTGACAGGAGATTAAAAGCTGTTTCTGATTTTGTTTCTGAGTCCTCAAATCTACTAACTCTTCACCCAAGATGTTTAAGTCCAGCCTCCAGGGATAAACCAAGGTCATGGAGAAGCGCCTTTCGGTTTGTCCGCCGGCCAGATCCTTACTGTGTGGCTGCCAGAGTCCAGGCAGGCATTGTGCCAGGTGCTGAGGATGAAACAGCAAACAGCGTAGACACCTGCCCGCTCGCACAGCCCTGCCCGGCCTGTCCCCGGCCGTGACAAACGCGTTGCCCCGTCACTTGGGGGAGGGGGCAGGTCTGTACCAAACCCTATGTACTTTTTTCCCCCCTTCCGACTCCCTTAAAATGAGCAGGCACGGTCACGGGGCAGTAATCTAGTGACGGATGCAGCTGTGTGTCGGGGACTTGTGCCCTGGGTGGTGAGCAGACACTTCCTGTAGGTGACAAGATTAAGACCTCTGCACAGCAACAGTTACTGGAGGAGGTCAGGGTGCACCCACAGGTGATGCATCATCACTCGTAGGCACAGAGAGCAGAACCATCCAGAATAAAGTCTTCTCATTGATGGCTTACGGCTTACGGAGCACTTTTAAACAGTCTTACTTTGAATTATATTTCTTTTCCAATTAAATTACTCCAAACTGTGCCCCAAGGTACCATTTGGCTTCAAGTTCTTCTCCTTCACATGTATTAAGATGCAAATAAAAACTAATGAGGATAGAGGCCCTGTTCCTGAGGAATGTCTACAACACTGAGCTTGGTAGCCACCTGAAATAACCTAAGTAAAACTAATAACGATCCAACTAGGTTACTTTGCTTATTTGTTTCATTACCGTTTAACCCCTGCTGTGCACCATCTGACAAATGTTCCACGGGGACGGGACAGCGGCTTCTGCCGGGCCCCTGCAGAGCCAGGCGGACCCCTTACCTCATCTGCCGGTGTTCCGCTTACCCCTCCCCCTTCTGAGAGAGCCGTGGCTCCGAGAATCTGTTAAAGCGGATGTTTAAATAGATGTCCCCAAGCCTTCCAGTGCAACCTAATACAGACTTAGGCAGAGGGACACCTCGATCCCTGTAAAGCGGTGCCATTTTCAGACGGGTCTGAACCGAGCTCGCGTTGGTGCTCGGCGGGGGCACCTGCCACCTGCCCGTGGGCCCCTCCCAGTGGGGCTTGTCCCCCTCGACTGCTGGCCAGGGCGCTGCCTCGAGGCACAGCGCGGACCAGCGGGCTGCCGCGGAGCCGGTGAGCCGAGGAACTGCCAGGAAGTGTAGGCGTGGGAGGTCCCCAGGCCCCTGGGTGTCACCGCTCCTCCTTGGTGAGGGTGCCCGAGGCACACAAAGGCCCCGAGGGAACTAATCCAGCTGCCCGGGACAGGGCCAGGGCTGGAACGCCCGGCCCTCTGGTCCGGGTTCGATTCTTTGCCTTGCGAGTGTGGTCGTTTCCACTTGTTTTGTCGCCGCACCCTGTTTGCCTGTCATGGTTGACCATTTGAATTCTTGTTCGTGCTTTTAAAAAAGAGCCTTGATGTGTCAGAAGTTGCATCACGCACTTAACCATTGTGGAGGAATATTTTGCCATTTTACACAACTGAGCATGGGAGGGAACTGGCATTTTTAAAATACAAGATAGCATTGTTTCTACTGAGCCAAAATTTTGTCTTAAACAAAATATGTAAAACTTGACTACATACGGACTAAGGTTCGTTAAATGACATCAAAACCAGTATGGTTTGCACTGCTTGGTTTCAGCCATTTTTACATTTTTGTTTTAAAGTTGGTACT